>LR812530.1:54137183-54387183 GCA_903798195.1 Danio kyathit | reverse complement strand
TTCCACAATTTGATTTTATTATGGCTTTTATTTTATTTTATTAACACAATCTTCAATCTAAAAAGTGCTACAGAAATAAAGATGAATTGAAACTGAATTGAAATTCAATGTTTGTGGTTTAGTGCTGCTCTGCTGCTGACCTTTAGTCTCTTTGATGATGATGGCGTTCAGAAGGCCCTTTCCTCGGACGCCGCTCACGATCTCTCGGGGCAGTTTGTTGAGTTCGGCTCTCAGGATCTGCCCCATACGCTCAGCATTCGCAGCCAGATTCTCCTCCTCCAGAACCTGAACACATCCAGAGCACAGCGCTTTACACAACACAGACACACACACACTTGTACATCTAAAGGCCGATTTATACTTCTACGTCAAGCGCACGTGTATGCTACGGCGCAGCCTACGTGTGGACGCATAGCCCCTTGCCGTGGCCGTCGGCGTCGTTGACTTGCACCTCTCAAAATATGTAACGCGTACGCGTAGCGCAAGCTCTGTGATTGGTCGGCTTGGTAGCGCTGACGAGTGTGGGCGGAGGTGAGAGCCGCGCGCCCGATGCAGCGAGTGTTTACAAGTGTGGAGTCCTGTAAAGGAGCTCCGGATGGAGACTGTTGTTTTGTGTTTACCTCATGATTAAAGTTGTTCCACGACCGATGGTTCCCGCCTCAAAATGAGCGAGTTTGAGCCACTTGTACATTAAGGAAGTGTTCAGGAAAAACAAAACACCAGCGAAGAAACTCGACACAGAGAAACATAAACACCTACTGCCAGCTAGCGTTTCGGAAGTGTATTGCAGAGAAACAGAAACAGCGCGCAGAATTATGAATGCACGGCTACGCGCGAGGCTTGCGCCGTGGGTTACGGCGATCACTTGACGCAGAAGTATAAACCAGGCTTTACTCCACACACACTCACAGCTATCTTTATGGGGACTCTCCACAGCTGTAATGATGTTTCTACTGTACAGACTGTATATTCTTAATCAGAATCAAGGCAAGGCATGTTTATTTATATAGCACATTTCATACACAATGGTAATTCAAAGTGCTTTACATCAACAAGAATAAAAGAAACAAGAATAATAAAATAAAAACAAGGAATAAAATGATTAAAAACAGATTAAAATGTGTTAAACAGGTTATAAAAGAATGAAAAAGTTAAGAAAGACACAATAGTGTGACCTGTGGGCCGTAGCACAGTGCTCATTCAGTAAAGGCACAGCTAAACAGATGTGTTTTCAGTCTTGATTTGAATGTGCCTCATGTTGGAGCACATCTGATCATTTCTGGAAGTTGATTCCAGCAGCAGGGGGCGCTGTTAGTAGCTGAAGGCCGATTCATCCTGCTTTGACTGAACTCTTGGAGTTTCTCGTTTACCTGATCCTAAAGATCTGAGTGATCTGTTAGGTTTGTATTCAGTGAGCATATCTGTAATGTATTGAGCTCCTAGGTCATTTAGTGATTTATAGACAAGTAATAATACTTTAAAATCTACTCTGAGTCTTTTTCTGATCTATACAGGTGTGGATTTTCTGGTTATAGTCAGAAATCCTGGCAGAGCTGCAATTGTCTGACTGTGTTTTTGGGAAGGCCCGTGAGGAGGCCGTTACAGTAATCCACCCTGCTGCTGATAAAAGCATCAACAAGTTTCTCTGAGTCCTCACTGGAAACAAAGCATCTAATTCTTGCAATGTTTTGGAGATAGCATGCAGATTTAGTTACTGCTTTGACATGACTACTGAATCAGAAAGAGTTTTGTTGCCACATAAGGAATCCGTCTTTGTGACAGGAGCTTCCAGTACAGAGAGTACAAACAGTGCAACAAAGTACAAACATAGTGCAGACATGAACAAGAATCTTTCAGATTCTGTCCTCTCTCCACAACCCTACTCTAAACCTTCACAATAAACAATCTGCACTTTAACATTCTGAGAATACGTCATTCGGTGTTATTTATGAGTTGTTTCTTCTCATGGGGACCAAAAAATAAAAAAATGTCTCCACAAGGTTAAAATTTACTGGTATTGTTATACTTGTGGGGACATTTTGGTCCCCATAACGTCAGAAATACAAGGCACACACACCTCCAGAGCAGCGATGGCGACACGGCAGGCCAGAGGGTTTCCTCCATATGTGGATCCGTGTTCTCCGGGTTTGATGGTCAGCATCACTTCATCATCACACAGAACTGCAGACACCTGATACACACACACAGATCATGTACATTCATGATGACCATCAGACATGTGTGTTTGTGTCTGTGTGTTTACACTGCAAAAAAATGCTTTTCTTACTTTAAGTTTTTTTGTTTGTGGTCCAGGGTTTCTGCAGGTTTTACCCAGCTAAATGTAAGACTTTTTAAGACCTTTATGAATTAAATTTTAGACTCATACAGGGCTAAATGCTAAGGGTTTTTTCGAATATCCCACTTGGAAAAGATTTTCACTTGCCCTATCAAAAAATGACTATAATTTAATCCATTTAATAATAAATTAATAATAAATAAATACATAAATATAAGTCTGTATGCTTAGCAGTAAATAAATGGAGAACATTTAAACAAATGTTACTGTAAGGAAAGTAATTAAAACATAGTAAATAGAGTTAAAAATGCTATTTTTAAATAGAAAGTTTTATTGGGATGGATTGTTGGTGATTGACTGCGTTTACATGGACACCAATAATTCGATTTTAATGCGATTAAGACAATACTCTGATTAAGAGTCTACCATGTAAACAGCGATTTTTGATTGATTTAATCAGATTAAGGTCATAATCAAACTAAAGAGAAATCGAATTAAGACATGTGGAGTATGCCGATCTTAGTCGCATTATTGAAGTGCAGTACAGACATGTAAACACCACAATCCAACTATTATCGTCATGTAGGACTTTAAGCCACTTTTTGCGACAGGGCAGTCCACACACACGCACGCGCACACACACACACACACACACACACACACACACACACACACACACACACGCATGGCTAATTGACACTCTTTGCACCTACCGAGTCAGTGCAGACCACAGACACCTGCATCGTGAAATGCTTAGGTTTTTTTTTTCCATTCAGCATGCGGTATGAACTTCCATTAAAACAACTCTTCCAGCAGTTCATAGTTGCATCCAAAATCTCGTATGTCACGGAGGGCGTGCATAAATGTTCGTGAATGAACGTGAAAGTGCCAAACTGCAGTTAAAGTCGACGAACTAAAAATGAAACACCCGAAATTACATGAAACTCGGGAGGAAATGCGGATAGCGCGGTGACGCAATGACGTTAATCGAATTATGTGCCATAGATATATACACTAGATATTGCATAGGGACCCTGAGCATGTGTCAATAGCGCCGCCACATTGGTACAGTGCTCCTAGGACAAAAGTCATTCAACCGCATTAGTCAAGACAGTGTGCCAATGTGAAGATGCTGGACTTAGCGCTGTGTACGGATGTAGTAACGAGCAAACAAAGAAAACAAAGCACAAAGGCATCACATTTCATAGGTAAGATTTCGTTTTTTATGTTTTTGTATGTTATGAAATTTTGTGCTTAACAAGTAATGTTATTGATGATAATACAGTCTTGCTGCATTCACCTTAAGGCAAAGTAGCATCAACTCACACTAAATTCTAGACTTAACCTATGCTAGATTTGTTGAATAAAATAAGCAAACAATGTTATGAAATATGACAACAAGACGCTGCGGTGCTAGAAACTTGTATTATTGTCAGCTAAGTGATCGAGTCGTTCATAACGGAGATTCATTCACAAACGAATCGCTCCCTCCGTCAGAATGAGAAGTGAAAGCAGGAGAGGGGGTGTGTTTCAGGACATGGATTAGACAAAATTAAACAGGGAAGGAGGATAACGCATTTCCATGCACACAAACACACACTCTTTGTCGGCAATGCCAGTGCGGTCACATCCATCAATGTAGAAAAGTGATGTAAATTTATAATATTTCGTAATTGAAAAACTGCATACTGACCACTGGGGAAAACTCCCAATCATAGATATATGTGTATATGTGTTTATCTCTGGCTTTGGATGGTCACAGTCCTCCACTTCACCTTTGTCCCGCATTCATTTCAAAGGAGCGCTGCCCTGTACTAAAATGGCGGCTCTATTGACGCATTCGTTCTAATAGACAAAAGCAGGGTAGGCGACATCTAATGTATGTAAAACGGGATCATGAAAGAAATATTGAAAAAGCAACTCATGTAAATAACTTGGTCTTAATATTCTCTTAATTAGATTAAAGCAAATAATTTGATTACCTATGCCCAGGCCTGGATTAAGAATTCAGAGGCCCCTGGGCACAATGTGGTTGTTGCTAGATCAGATACATTTGCGGCCGGAAGTTAACGAGAATTATTTATGTTATTTAGGAAATTTCCGATTTATTGTATTTTATTATCGTCTACCCCCACCCCAACCCTAAACCCAACCGTCACAGAAGCGTAAAAACAGTAGTTGTACCAAGTATTATTTATGATATCTATTAAATTACCCAATAAGTTGTATTTTATAACGCCTACCCCCACCCCAACCCTAAACCCAACCGTCACAGTACTGTAAAAATATTAATTATTGTTACACAGTGTCATAAAAAATGCTGCTATATTAATGTGCATATCGCACTTCCGGCTGGCCGCGTATCCAATCTAGACTTTACCGCACAATGTCTTATAGGCCCCCTACCTGGCCGCACCCCTATAGTTGAATTAAAAAATAAGATTAATATAGTATTTTTAAAAATAAAATGAATCTATAATGTATTGTCCACATTTTTTAAATAAATAATATGTACAGTACATATTTCTAGTCTACAAAGATTTAACTTATTTTTAAAGCACACTTTGGAAAAAAATACGAATAAAACTAGTGAAAATTAATGGATTTTAATATGCTTGTTCAAGTTCACTGAAGCAATACTAAAAATGTATATTTAATGGTATGTTTAATGTATAACTTCTACAGATTTATAATGCACATGATTTGGATATAACACCTCTCCAATCCAGTTCTATAAATCTGAGTCCTCCATAATACACACACTTAATGATTCCTACTTGTCTTCCTCGTGATGAAGAGTAGGCAATATCTGATATGTAGTGGGGGAAAAAAAGAAGAACGAGTTCATCAGATGCTGGATTCGAACCGGGTTCATGGTGGATCACGTCAAAACATGTTGCCATGCGCTTTACGAGCTGCGCCACTGACGCTGATATCTGCTGCACTCATTACTTATGTTGTCTCTGTCAATCAAACGGTGATGTGCGTGAATCACTCAACTAGTTTATTCCAACGAGGTGCGCTATTAGCTCTTCGCCTAAATAGTCACTCCAAAATCGCCATTTTACCCCCCTGGCAGGGGCTCCAAGAGGCACGGGCCCCTGGGCTTGTGCCCATAATGCCCATTGGTTAATCCGGCCCTGCCTATGCCCATGTAAACGTAGTCATTGTAAGAGTGTTAACGGCCAGATTGGGCAGCTATACATGAACAATGGAAAATTAAGACCTGTTAAAATAGGTTTTAAGACCTGCAACAAATATTTCAGTAGATTTAACACTTTTTAAAACTTAAAAACTTAGACATTTTAAGACCCCACGGATACCTTGGTGATTAAAATATTGAAATATTCTTAATATCTAGAAGCATTTTTTTAGACAGGCAAAAATATTGTCGTTTTCAGAAAAAATATGTCAAAGTTAAGTGAGTTTTTCATTTAAAAAAGTAAAATAATCTGCCAATGGTGTAAGCAGAATAATCTTGTTGAGTCGAGCTTTATTGTCTTTTATGAGTGGACATACAGAGAGAGACATACAACGAAATGTTGTGTCTCACAGGACAACGGTGCAGCTTAAATTATACACAAATACAAACACAACACTGGGCATAAGAGATATTAAAAAAACCTATGCATAACCAACATATACTATAAAATACTTAAACTATACACATAACACAGGCTTTAAAACAGGGTTATTCAATTAGTTTGTCATGAAAAACATCCCAAACGAAGGGCCGGAGAGATATGACTTGCAATACAGTATGAGTGATGACACAACAGCATATAAGAGCCCATATATTGTATTTTTGCTTCTTAAGACACCCATGTTGTATTTTTCTACATTGAAATGTTAATATTTTGTATTTTGAAACTACATAACATCACTGCATTGGACAATAGGCTATTTTAACAAACATTTAAATGTTGTATTTCAGAGCACAACAAAAGCAGTGCATTGCTGAAGTAGGCTTCTTCTACATTCAGATACGTTCATATGTTTTGTTTTGAACTGCATAACAATTATGGATGTAACGATTATAGATTTTGGTTGTAGGATTATATAGTGTGAAGAATAATCATGGTTTCACGGTTATCACATCTAATGTAAAGTTAAGCTTTATATTAGCTAGATTTAGATCTGGACATCCCTAACTAATATTAAAAAACCTTTAAGGCATTTTCATTAGTAATATTTTTAATGCTGTAGGTTTTTCTGTGCTTATAGGGCTACACAATTTTGTGTGTGTTTATAGAGAGGAAAGAGAGAAAATAATATAATAATAATTGTTATGAATGTCGGCGCCAATATTTAGATTACCCGTTGTTATAATCATTTTAATAATAGTTCGTCTAACATGTCTTTTGTTTAAATTGCACTGAAAGGCACGCACAACTCTGACCGCTACAGCATGAGATGTTTTCTACTGCGTGCGCCCAGAAAGCCGCAAGCACGTTGCTTTGCTTGTGCCCGCATACTGGCATATATTCTTACATTAGAAATAACAAACTTGCATGCGGAAAAGACGTGATATGAGAACGGCCCGCTGCTATAGTTCATGCGTGCGTATTAGCCTCTGTGTACAAGCTCGGAACTTTAAACTAGCGCACAGTTGGCAACTTGGCTTAACTTTGTTCAATTGCTGCAGTTTCGTTCCGTGCAACAGAAATGCGGCTTAGACAGTGGCGATCACGCGGGCTCGTCCACTACGCCACTGGGCTTAGAGAAGCCTTTACGATTAATTAACCATGACTAATTAAAGCGCAGTTAATAGTGAAATCGGCTAATTAATGCATCCCTATTAACGGTATCAGTGCATTGTACAAAAGGTCTTTTCTACAAACATATTCAAATTTTTTCGGCTGCTCGCACCACTCGCTTGATGTCAGGTGACTCACGCTCTGCGCAGCTCATGCTGTATTGAACAGACGCACGTCACTTCATAACTATAGCGGCCGTTTTTCGACTGAACTAAATTTATTCTTGATGTCTTGGTCACACTATTTGGAGGGCCGGAACTAATTGTCTCGGGGGCCGGGCTTGGCCCGCGGGCCGCCAATTGAATAGCCCTGCTATACAAGTACTTTTACATGAGACTGAACAATGTTGTGCAGGATGTTGTGCAAGAGAGCTATTAAAGGCCATTGGCAGATTATTCACAGTTTTTGTTTTGTGTGTGTGTGTGTGTGTGTGTGTGACTTACAGGATACACTCCTCCTGACAGAGCTTTACCCAGAATCACCAGATCGGGCCGCACAGCCTCATGGTCCACAGCCAGCCGACGGCCGGTGCGACACAAACCCGTCTGGACCTCATCAGCAATGAACAGAACCTGCAGAGCAAACACCACACTGACATCAGCAACCAAACACTGGCAGAACAATGTGTGTGTGTAACATATCAGGACACAAATGTGTATAATGACGTGGGTACTAGGGTTGGGCGATGTTGACAAATTTGGCATCGTACGATGTCTAATGTGAACATCGGCGATGGACGATGGTATCGTCGTCGTAGGTGGCGTGGGGGTCTTTGTTGTTAAATATCAATTAATTCATAACGAATTTAATAATTGTAGCCTATCGTTTTCACTACCTGACCCACATGGTCTTTGCTTTACCCATGACCAAACCATAAATAAATAGTTATACACAAATTACCACCTGTCGATCACTTTTTTTCCGCGGGACTCTGGCATGATCAGGCGGAGTGATCTGTGTTTTTATAATGGCTTTTCCCCACAGCTGGTGGCGGAGACGAGACGAGAGTTCGTTTGTAGTTCACTGTAATTTGTATTGTGATTAATGATAACTTCCTTATTTTATTACTATTATTATGAGGACATAATAACAAGTAAAGATGCTAGGGCTCGACCGTTTTGGTCACACTTGCGCCTGATATTTTATGCGACCTAAAATATATATTTGAAAGCATTTGTGCGAGTGCATACATTGTTGCCGTGCGATCTGTTTTCACTGCAAAATCCTCACCGCGTGCGCGGATTTAGGAGACATTTATGCAGAATGCATCTTTGCACCTAAAGACACCAAACGCAGCGCTCAGGAACAGATTGAAACAGTTGTCATGTGAACTTGCTGAAGTACAAAAGCCCGGAATGCTTGCCCCGCCTTTGTGCTCTTCCTATTGGCCCACTGCGCTAGAACTGAACGCGAATGGATTGGTTAATATCAGCTGTCAATCACTCAGTCAACGCCTTCTGCCTTCACATGACAGGAGCAACAGCCGCGGAAATGTGACGCGCTGAAGAAGAGAGAATGAAAATAACACTGACAGATTTAGTTTTAGAAACCACCTAAAGTTTCTAATAATGGCACATCTTATTAGTGATCATGTGCTGAATGTTAATCCACCATTTACACTTTTCCAAGAGTGGATAAAAGACTTCCAGTGGCTTCAAGTCCGCTATGAAAATAACTAAAGCCATTCACTGTAAAGTCTGTGGGACGGGGTTTACAGGTAACAGCGTTTGCCACTGAATCTACACATTTAAAGCGTGAGAGGTGCTGTATAATCCTCACGATGTATTTAATCCTCACGATGCTGTCAGCCGTGCAAGCGGCAGCTATAAGTATAATATAACACAGCTCATGAAAAGACCGTTATTGCTATTAAGATAACATGCAAATAATAAGTTATATATCAATATACATGTGGGGCGATGGATCGCGATGCCGCCTCAGCATCGTGAAGTTTATCAGCCATCGGTGATGGACGATGACATCGTCTATCGGCCCAACCCTAGTGGGTACGTCGCAGGTATTTCAAGGACATGGTAATCCAGCTGAATGATGTATTTAAAAAAGTAAACTGCAGTGTTTCCTGTGAGGCTTGGGTTTAGCAATAGGGACAGAGTATATAGTGTGTACAGTATAAAATTGGTAAATCAATGGAAGCCTATGAATGTCCCCACAATGCACAAAAAGAAGTGTGTTTGTGTGCGTGTGTGTTTACTCACATTGTATTTGGTGCAGAGTTCCCGGACTTTCTGCAGGTAACCGGCATCAGGAACGACGACACCCGCTTCACCCTGAATGGGCTCCACCATAAACGCAGCCACATGTGGATCCTGTAGTGCTTTCTGTATAACACACACACACACACGCGCGCACACACAGACGCACAGGGGAAAGCAGGTTGAGTTTGTTGAGAAACAGGATAATCCAGGCTTGCACAAAAATCATGTTATGACTCTAAAGTAATAAATATTATCATTTGTTTTTATTATTATTAGCTTCTTTAATAATAATTGTTGTACATAATCACATTCTAACCATTGCTTCTATTAATGATTAGTATTATTACTTAACAGAAATCCTAAAATAGGAAATACTGTACAGGTTGCTGGCAAACTAAAAAGCACTAATAAAACATGCTTGCTTGTGTGTAAATGAACACAGTGAGTGGACATGTTAAATGATAAACACAGATCAGATTTGATGTTCACAGTCACACCAACCTATACAACAACTATAGTTGATTACAATACTAAACTAAATCTCAGTTTTTGGGATTTAACGTTTACACTAAGCTATCATCTAGCAGCTCAAGCCGGTTTAATAATCACTGCTCACATGTGTGTGTGTGTGTGTGTGCATTAAGGTTGGGCGATGTCAACCAATTTGGCATCGTACGATGTCTAATGTGAAACATTGCGATAGACGATGGCATTGGTGAACTAATTATTTATGAATAATTAATTAATTGATCATGAATTCATTATTTGTAGCCTACCGTTTCAACTACCTGACCCGCATGGTCTTTGTTTTACCCATAACCAAATCATAAATAAATAAATTTACACACAAATTACCACCAGTCAGTCACTTTTTCCACAGGACTCTGGCATGAATAGTCAGAGTGATCAGTGTCCTTATAATGGCGTCGACAAACTTGGTTAGTGATAAAGGTGCACAACCAACAGGAACCAGCCAACAGTATCTGAGGTTTACACTAAAATGACTAAGCACAAGCGTGAAAGTAAAGACTGAAGCAGCGTACTGACGCTGTGACACGTTACCTGATAGATTCAAAAGACCCAAGAGTCGGTAGATACAGACAAGACGAATTAAATATCACGTTAACAACTATAGTGAGACGCCATCCAGCGGTACATCCTTGATAAACTGTCTGACGTGCACTGCTCTCTGGGGTTTTGTGCTCAAAGCACCCGCTGACTGCCTGGAGCTCAGACGTGCGCATATGCTAGAGTGCATGACAGAGTGCGTGTCTGTGTGTGTGGTCACGTGATGTCGTGGATCGTTTTTGTTCTAAAATGCCATTTTAGATGTATTAGTGTAAACGGGGCCTAAGTGTGTGTTTCTCGTGAGTGGGTTGCTGCTGTGATGGGGGCGGGGTGGAGGATGGCGATGCCGGCTCAGCATCGTGATGGCTATTGGCCACTGGTGGGGCCAGATGGAATCTGCGGACATTTTTTGCTATTTCTGCGCAGAATTTTGTTAAAAATCTGCAGATTTATGCTGAATGATTTTGGGAGTATCATAACTAAAACCTTAATATATGAAATAAAACGTAATACATTTTCAACTTGTATTTAATGTCTACAATGCAAATCCAATAAGATCTACTTTATTTGGTAAACAAAGCAAGTCTCTCATATAATACATCTACTAAAAGACTGAAAATATTACTTTACAAACTATTTTGTAAATAAATCATATAAATATTTTCATATTAGTCAATAATATTTCTGAAATTAATTTAAAAACTGAATAAATATAAATGTACACACATTTACTCAAGTAAATAAACAGAATTAATGATGGTCTAAAAATCTGCAGAATTCTGCGCGCGCAGATTCAGTGTGGGTCTAGCCATCGGTGATGGACAATGGTATTGTCTATCGACCTAACCCTAATGTGCATGAGAATGTATGTGTATGCATTTGTGCATTTGTGTGTGTGTGTGTGATTTGTACCTCTAGTGCAGGAATGTCATTATACGGCACCAGCTCAAATCCAGGCATAAAGGGCCCGAAGCCATCATAACTGCTTGGGTCCGTCGAGCTGGAAATAGCTGCCATCGTACGACCCCAGAAATTCCCAGCTGAAGAGAAAGAAACACCACAGATGAGCAGAAACAAACACAGGACGAACAAACACTCTTAACTTAAAGGGTGACGAAACACCAAAACATATTTTTTGAGCTGTTGATAGTCATATATGTGTCTCACGCTGCTATAAACACTATTAGGACACATATATTGCACTAACAAGTGAAAATTGGTTGTTTTTGTGTTATTTTGAGCAAATTCGTTCTTCCGGTTTGAAACAAATTTTTGAAGCTGCATCACGGCCATGAGATACTTAGGTGTAAATCCAGCCTGGAGAGTGGCTGTCTGTCCTTTCTAGAACATTGTGACGTATCTGAGTGTGCGGCATTAATTCATGAGAAAGACGTGCTTCAAACCAATCAGCGCGCTCTATTGTGTATGACGTGAAACTTCATTAATATGCATGATAGCTCCGGAGACTGTTTACAGTGTTCAGACGGCAGAGAGACGCCTCCAGTAGTCGGTGTTGCATTTGTGCTGCAATGAAGGTTTTGTTTTCATTTTCCCGCTATGAGAGCGCTGCTGGAATCACGTGTGGATTATAGTGCACGCGACAGAAATGCGTTTGTGAGGAACATTTTTTACCCGAGAGCTTTTCGCATCTGGAAATGGTAAAATCCGGATTTGCCGCTCGTCTCCATTTAAAAAAAAGACACAGCTCCAGTGTGATTGTCCTGTCTACAGATCTGGTAAGTGTATGTGCAGTGCAGTGCCCTTTGTTTAATACCATAGTCAAAATGATTTAGTTACTAAGTTTACAGTACATTAATATCACTGCAATATTACAGTACAATATTATAGACTGAAAGATCCGCTGTAAATGCTGCTCTCAGAGTGTAAACATGTTAACACAAACTATTCCCGTCGTGTAGGATTTTCTCCGCATTTTGTGACAGGATAGTCTAGACACACACGGCTTTCTGACGCTACCTACCGAGTGCATAAGTTAGAGAAATGCGGAGGATTTTTTTCTCCCATTCGCCGTGCGGAATCAAACATATAATTAAAACTCTACTCTCCAGCAGTTCCTCGCTTTCAATATCTCGTTTGTCACGGGCGACATGCAGGAAACATTCCTGAATAAAAGTTAGTGCCAAACTGCAGTTAAAGTCGACAAATGAATAATGAGTCACTGTCTTTCTCCCCTGCGTCTGTGTGTTACTGTGTTTGTTTTGCCTGTGAAATCAGCGCGTGCACAAATGGAAACTCCCTTCTTTTCAAATCCTTCCCTCTTTCCCTCCCCTGACACTCCCACACTCCCAGAGCTGGACACGCCCACTTTCCTGACTTTTTTCAAACTAGAGGTGTGAAAACACCCTGCTGAGAGAGGGGGGTTTCGTGGCCCTTTAAGCTTAAAGCTGAAACACACACACACACACACACACACACACACACACACAACATCATCCAAACACCTTTAAAGGGATAGTTCACCCAAAAGTGAAAGATTTACTAATTTACTCATCTTTGCAAACTTGGAAAACCAAAGTTTATTTTTCTGTTGGACATACTGTAAAAGGAGATATTTTGTAGAATGTTGTAAACAGATAACCATTGACTTCCATAGTAGGAAAATAATAATATGGAATCAATGGTTAAAGGTTTCCAACATTTTTCAAAATATCTCTTGTACTCAACTAGGGCTGTCACAACTATGACATTTGTCTGACAATTAATTGTCCAAGAAATATTTGCGATTAAGTGATTATGAAATTGTCTGACTTGGTGCTTTAACAATTGGTTTTCTGTTTTGGGGCTCACATAGAAATGCAATATATGGAAAAATATAAACATATACTGTATATAAAACAATAGTTAATATATGAAGAGTTGCAAAAGCCGCTAAACACCACTTCCACCAAGAATAAGATCATGACATTGAGTGAATGCTTTAGGCACGTAGAAAACACCACTTGCCTTTGACAGCAGAAGCCGCTATATCCCGAGAACCAATCAGAAGGCGCAAATCGAATCATATGTTTTCAATGTAGCAGCGCACTGATACGCCGGCTTTTATGAGGAGAGCGTTTTATTCCCCTTTTAATTTTAATTTTAAAAGACGGAGTTTGATGAACTGGATGAGCCTGTCCGACTGTCGGTGAATGGCAAATGAAAACGTCTCTTACCTCAAAACTCTGTGCATTATAAGAAAAAGAAAACACACTGTACAGTCGGAAGTGTAGCATGCATTCATAACATGTTTATGTGCAGCGACGCTACTTTGAATGAGTCTGATTTACTACACATTAAACGGCAACTGCGTTTCACAGAAGACAGAGTTAAGATGCCGTTCTTTTATCCCACATGGATGCTATGAGGACAAACAAGAGACGAAAAAGAGATCAAGATCTTGAGTATGGTGAGAATGAATGAATAAATAAATGAATTACAGCTTCTAAAAGTGTCTGAGAGACGTCCCCTTTTTGCACAGTAGGCCTACCTTGTTTTATTTGCTAATGTTAGCTTTAAAAAAGAAATATAATGTATAAAACTATACATTATTTACATTACTTCATAATACCTATACGTCTGATAAGCTTTTATATTAATGGACAATGCATAGATATTGATGTTTCACAATGTTTTACACTACATTACTTGAAAGCTTAGTTTACAATGTTTACATTGCTCTACTTACATTAAATCTAAATCCCAAATATCAGAAATGACAACAGATTGTTGAGATTTAATTAATGTCAGTTTTAATGTTATTGATTATTGCTTCTGCATAGTCTCTGGTTTATCAGGGGTTTCCACAGCGGAATGAACCGCCACTTACTTGACATATTTATGTATTTTTAATTTTAGGTGGTTTGTGTAATGTATTTTATGTTTGGTAAAAGAATTTCTAATTTCAACTAATTACACTGTCTTGTCTTAATAGGTGGATTTAGAGGTTTTTGCAAAAAAAGCACTAGTGGATTTAGCTGGTTTTGGTGCAAAAGAAAATCGGCCTTGTTAAAAACCAAAGAATTGTCTAAAGGGACATTAAAAAAAAATTGTATTTACTAGCTAATAACATTTTTATTACATATAAAATGAAACCCCTGAACCTAATCAAAGGAGCCTGATAGAAAATCCTCATTTACAAAAAAAGAGGTCTGAAGGACTTGCATCTGAACTCTTCATATTTAAACACATATATGCATATTTGTAATTCTCATTCATTCATTTTCTTTTCGGCTTAGTCCCTTTATTAATCTGGGGTCGCCACAGCGGAATGAACCGCCAACTTATCCAGCATTTGTTTTGCGCAGCGGATGCCCTTTCAGCCACAACCCATCTCTGGGAAACATCCATACACACTCATTCACACACACACACACTACGGACAATTTAACCTACCCAATTCACCTGTACCACATGTCTTTGGACTGTGAGGGAAACCCTCGCGAACGCAGGGAGAACATGCAAACTCCACACAGAAACGCCAACTGACCCAGCCGAGGCTCGAACCAGCGACCTTCTTGCTGTGAGGCGACAGCACTACCTACTGCGCCACTGCGTCGCCTATTTGTAATTCTAATGATTGAAATTAATATAGGGGCGGCACGGTGTCTCAGTGGTTAGCACTGTGGCCTCAGAGGTAGAACGTCACTGAGTCCCAGCTGGTTCAGTTGGCATTTCTGTGTGGAGTTTGCATGTTCTCCCCGTGTTGGCGTGGGTTTCCTCCGGGTGCACCGGTTTCCCCCACAGTCCAAACACATGCGCTATAGAGGAATTGATTAACTAAATTGGCCGTAGTGTATGAGTGTGTGTGTGTGTGTGTGAATGAGTATGTATGGGTGTTTCCCAGTACTGAGTTGCGGCTGGAAGGGCATCCGCTGCGTAAAACATATGCTGGAATAGTTGGCGGTTCATTCTGCTGTGGCAAAATAGAGACTAAGCCGAAGGAAAATGAGTCTTGCACTTTAGATTAGTCTCCCCTTGTGTCTTTTAGAGGAAATGCAGCAATTGCAGTCATCTGAAACAACTGAGGGTATATATTAAAGGTGTCCTATAAGGAAAATCTGGGTATACCTAAATATAGTTGAATAATAAGAGCTCAGTATATGGAAATGGCCACACCGTGAGCCTTAGATACATTGTTTTCTCATTGAGACATAAATTGCACAAGTGTAAAACCCTGATGGACAAACGGTCAATCAGAACACAAAGCAGACTGTTGCGTGATTCACATGCCACACTCCCATAATTTGCATGTACTTTAGGTCATTCATCTAGACCTGACAAGCAGCTGTCATCAACAGGAGTACACAGACTCAAATTTAGCTGTGTGATCATTAATATGTACGCCTCAGGCTGCGTTTGATTAACCACAACGTTTCCTAGTGAGACTACAATAATCATTTTCCTCCTTTAGTTATTTTTAGGCTTACATTTAACTTAGCAATGACTGTTCAAACTTGTATCAGGATGCAAAATGCAGGATTTACAGATCATACATTTATTCAGCTCCACTCCGAAGATGCATAAAGTATGTTTAATTGTGTCTTAATTGAGCCTATCCTCAAAGAAAAGAAACTCAGCTAATGGAAGATGAGTAAGTTGACTTTTGGGTGAACTTTCCCTTTAAAAGGTGAGGTCTGTACGTCAGTCCTTGTTTTAACGCACTGCACTAACAAACCCCAAAAAACTGTGTGATTTACCTGCAAAAACGATCTTGGCCTCATATTTAGGGATGCCCTTGACGCTGTACGCCCACTTTCGAGCCAGTTTACAAGCTGTCTCTCCACCCTCCACACCTGCAACACACACAAACAAACAAACACACACACACACAGAGGATCAGATAGGAGAGTGTGAAGTGAAACTCCAGTGTGTGTGTGTGTGTGTTCTGAAGCGCACCTGTGTTCATAGGCAGCACTTTATCGTATCCGAACAGGCCGGTGATGTACTGCTCGTAGGCGCCCAGGATGTCGTTGTAAAAGGCTCTGGATGTGAGTGTGAGTCTGGAGGCCTGAGCCGTCAGCGCTGCGATGATCTTGGGGTGGCAGTGACCCTGGTTTACTGCACTGTAGGCGCTCAGAAAGTCAAAGTACCTGCGGCCCTCAACATCCCACATGTGAACACCTGCAAAAACAGACGAGGATGACGGCTAGAATGTGGCTGACTTGAAGAAACAAATAAAATTTTCTAGTGTTTAACAGCAGATGGCGCTCTAGGCTAGTGTTTAACAGCAGATGGCGCTCTAGGCTATTGTTTAACAGCAGACGGCGCTCTAGGCTAGTGTTTAACAGCAGACGGCGCTCTAGGCTAGTGTTTAACAGCAGAGGGCGCTCTAGGCTAGTGTTTAACAGCAGATGACGCTCTAGGCTAGTGTTTAACAGCAGATGACGCTCTAGACTAGTGTTTAACAGCAGATGACGCTCTAGGCTAGTGTTTAACAGCAGACGGCGCTCTAGGCTAGTGTTTAACAGCAGACGGCGCTCTAGGCTAGTGTTGAACAGCAGACAGCGCTCTAGGCTAGTGTTGAACAGCAGATGGTGCTCTAGGCTAGTTTAAACAGTAGATGGCGCTCTAGGCTAGTTTAAACAGTAGATGGCGCTCTAGGCTAGTTTAAACAGTAGATGGCGCTCTAGGCTAGTGTTTAACAGCAGATGGTGCTCTAGACTAGTGTTGAACAGCAGATGGTGCTCTAGGCTAGTTTAAACAGCAGATGGTGCTCTAGGCTAGTTTAAACAGTAGATGGCGCTCTAGGCTAGTTTAAACAGTAGATGGCGCTCTAGGCTAGTGTTTAACAGCAGATGGTGCTCTAGGCTAGTTTAAACAGCAGATGGTGCTCTAGGCTAGTTTAAACAGCAGATGGCGCTCTAGGCTAGTTTAAACAGTAGATGGCGCTCTAGGCTAGTTTAAACAGTAGATGGCGCTCTAGGCTAGTGTTTAACAGCAGATGGTGCTCTAGACTAGTGTTTAACAGCAGACGACGCTCTAGGCTAGTGTTGAACAGCAGATGGCGCTCTAGGCTAGTGTTGAACAGCAGATGGCGCTCTAGGCTAGTGTTGAACAGCAGATGGCGCTCTAGACTAGTGTTTAACAGCAGATGGCGCTCTAGGCTAGTGTTTAACAGCAGATGGCGCTCTAGGCTAATGTTTAACAGCAGATGGCGCTCTAGGCTAGTGTTTAACACCAGATTGCGCTCTAGGCTAGTGTTGAACAGCAGATGGTGCTCTAGGCTAGTGTTGAACAGCAGACGGTGCTCTAGGCTAGTGTTGAACAGCAGATGGTGCTCTAGGCTAGTGTTTAACAGCAGATGGTGCTCTAGGCTAGTGTTTAACAGCAGATGGTGCTCTAGGCTAGTGTTTAACAGCAGATGGTGCTCTAGGCTAGTGTTGAACAGCAGATGGTGCTCTAGGCTAGTGTTTAACAGCAGATGGTGCTCTAGGCTAATGTTTAACAGCAGATGGTGCTCTAGGCTAGTGTTTAACAGCAGATGGTGCTCTAGGCTAGTGTTTAACAGCAGATGGTGCTCTAGGCTAGTGTTTAACAGCAGATGGCGCTCTAGGCTAGTGTTTAACAGCAGATGGTGCTCTAGGCTAGTGTTGAACAGCAGATGGCGCTCTAGGCTAGTGTTTAACAGCAGATGGTGCTCTAGGCTAGTGTTGAACAGCAGATGGTGCTCTAGGCTAGTGTTGAACAGCAGATGGTGCTCTAGGCTAGTGTTGAACAGCAGATGGCGCTCTAGGCTAGTGTTTAACAGCAGATGGTGCTCTAGGCTAGTGTTGAACAGCAGATGGCGCTCTAGGCTAGTGTTGAACAGCAGATGGCGCTCTAGGCTAGTGTTGAACAGCAGATGGCGCTCTAGGCTAGTGTTTAACAGCAGACAACGCTCTAGGCTAGTGTTGAACAGCAGATGGTGCTCTAGGCTAGTGTTTAACAGCAGATGGCGCTCTAGGCTAGTGTTTAACAGCAGACAACGCTCTAGGCTAGTGTTGAACAGCAGATGGTGCTCTAGGCTAGTGTTTAACAGCAGACAACGCTCTAGGCTAGTGTTTAACAGCAGATGGCGCTCTAGGCTAGTGTTTAACAGCAGATGGCGCTCTAGGCTAGTGTTGAACAGCAGATGGCGCTCTAGGCTAGTGTTGAACAGCAGATGGTGCTCTAGGCTAGTGTTTAACAGCAGATGGTGCTCTAGGCTAGTGTTTAACAGCAGATGGCGCTCTAGGCTAGTGTTGAACAGCAGACGGCGCTCTAGGCTAGTGTTTAACAGCAGACGGCGCTCTAGGCTAATGTTTAACAGCAGACGGCGCTCTAGGCTAGTGTTTAACAGCAGACGGCGCTCTAGGCTGGAGTTTAACAGCAGACGGCGCTCTAGGCTGGTGTTTAACAGCAGACGGCGCTCTAGGCTAGTGCTCTAGACTAGTGTTTAACAGCAGATGGCGCTCTAGGCTAGTGTTGAACAGCAGATGGCGCTCTAGGCTAGTGTTGAACAGCAGATCATGCTCTAGGCTAGTGTTTAAAAGCAGATGGCGCTCTAAGCTAGTGTTTAACAGCAGACGGCGCTCTAGGCTAGTGTTTAACAGCAGATGGTGCTCTAGGCTAGTGTTTAACAGCAGACGGCGCTCTAGGCTAGTGCTCTAGACTAGTGTTTAACAGCAGACGGCGCTCTAGGCTAGCGTTTAACAGCAGACGGCGCTCTAGGCTAGTGTTTAACAGCAGACGGCGCTCTAGGCTAGTGCTCTAGACTAGTGTTTAACAGCAGACGGCGCTCTAGGGTAGTGTTTAACAGCAGACGGCGCTCTAGGCTAATGTTTAACAGCAGACGGCGCTCTAGGCTAGTGTTTAACAGCAGACGGCGCTCTAGGCTAGTGCTCTAGACTAGTGTTTAACAGCAGACGGCGCTCTAGGCTAGCGTTTAACAGCAGACGGCGCTCTAGGCTAGTGCTCTAGACAAGTGTTTAACAGCAGATGGCGCTCTAGGCTAGTGTTTAACAGCAGACGGCGCTCTAGGCTAGTGTTTAACAGCAGACGGCGCTCTAGGCTAGTGCTCTAGACTAGTGTTGAACAGCAGATGGCGCTCTAGGCTAGTGTTTAACAGCAGAGGGCGATCTAGGGTAGTGTTTAACAGCAGATGGCGCTCTAGGCTAATGTTTAACAGCAGACAGCGCTCTAGGCTAGTGTTTAACAGCAGATGACGCTCTAGGCTAGTGTTTAACAGCAGATGTGCTCTAGGCTAGTGTTTAACAGCAGATGACGCTCTAGGCTAGTGTTTAACAGCAGATGGTGCTCTAGGCTAGTGTTTAACAGCACATGGCGCTCTAGGCTAGTGTTTAACAGCAGATGGCGCTCTATAAGTCTGTGTGTTCGCTCATACCCTCTCCTCTCTCCAGGGCGACGGGCAGCGGGTGGTAGTTGTGAGCGCCGTATCGATCCTCGCGGGCGAACACCTCCTCTGACGTCATCGGACGCTCCTGTGCTTTGGCTCTGGAGGCTGCGGAGGAGGATGTGCGCATCCCAGAATGCACTGCGCGGGTCAGGGAGGGCGTCACTCGGCTGACGCTTCTCATCAGACTCTTCATGCCGTTCATGATGACTTGTTCTGTTCACACTGAGACACAGAGGAGAAAAAAACACATCACCAACCTCCCACTTTGCTGACACGCAGGCATCTGTAGCTCCGCCCTCTTTTGAAAAGGGCACAATCTCATTTGAATTTAAAGCGACAGTCACCAAAACACCACAATTTGGATCAAAGCCTAAAAGGGTCAGTTTCAGAGAGTTAGAACACATCATCTTTGGGGTATTTTGAGCTAAATCCTCACATACACACTCTAGGAACATCAGAGATTTCTTTTACACCTTGTAAAAAGAGGCATAACATGTCTTCCTTAAAAAACTAAAATAATTTAAACTCAGAATTTTAAATCAATCTGCGCAGCAAAAAATATCCCATAGTAGATCTGTGGCAATTTATTTTAGATATTGTTTCTGCAATTTCCAAATTATTAGCTTTCACACACTTAGAAACAAAACAATGATTTGAGCTGTAATAATTTACTAGCTCCTACATTAAAGGTGCAGTATGTAAGTTGGACACCCAGTGGTTGAAATGGGTATTGCACACCTGGATCAAAACACATTTTCACTCGGCTCCTCCCCTGTTAAGTCCAGGCAAGTTGCCAGATTGAAGTGAGTGCGCCTGACTATTGAGCCTAAAGGCTGATTTAAGGCTGATTTGAACCGTTTTCTAACTAAAAGCAACGGCACGTGATAGAAGAAATATTTTCCATACTAAAAGGAGTTTTTGTCCAAATCAATATCTGAAATCGATATATTAGAAGCTTCTATTTCTAACAGGTGAAGAACAGAAAACTGATTAATCACCTCAGGTACACCTCATGTGCTTTATTCAGTGTTAAATGCTAATAATGTGAGTTTGAATGCCATTTTACAGGACATTTATTGCCGTATACTGAAAGCAGCAGCAGATAGTTCACCTCGGATCCTGAAAATACAATAAACAGTTTGAAACTGAGACTCAGTGCAAAACAACACACATCAGTGATTCAGTATCTACATTTAATCATGTTAAAGAGGTTTAATATCTATTAATTAGATTATAAAGCTTGCAGTGTATATATTCTGTGCTTCTGAATGGCTGTATTTAAATTTCTGTTGCGTTTCGTCTGGTGCAAACAGCTCAATTGCTCATCACTTCGTATCTCGTCTTGTAACATGCTGTTAGGACACAGGGTTACAGTGTAACCTGCTCACCTAATGTTTGTAATATTTATATTATTTGCTAATTAATAACCTCATGTGGAACTCTGAATCTGCGTCTAATTTCAGAGTCTGCTACTGTCCACCAGAGGTCGCATTTCAGTCACGGACGCATGCTTTGAGAGGCTTCATGACTGAATGAATGAAATACGCTGTTTTCCACCAAGGCAACCCGGGGTGCTGAAATATAATTGGCTAAACTGGCATTGGGTGGGTTAAATGACCAAAACAAAGACAGACAATCCGGCATGTAATGCACATTTTCAAAGCAGAATATCTGACTTCAGCATTGTTTTTCAGATAAACAAGAATGTTCACTGAGCATGTTTCTAAATATCTGCAAACATATGATGGTGTTTTTATGCTTGAGAAGAGTCAAAAACGTACATACAGCACCTTTAAACAAAGCTTGAAATGAATGGATGAAGGTTATACAAACTTAATTATTATTATTATTATTATTATAATTATTTAGTAGTAACATGATACCAAGAACAGCAGAGTGACATTTAGCATATGAAAATATAAAAATATTCACAAATGATCAAGATGATTCGTAGTGCCCAGATGAGCCTGTGTTACTAGTTTTGGAAGTTATTATCTGGGATTAACATTAATGTACCTTGACTTGGAACATTGTGATCAGAATGAAGTATTCCACAGAGTTGTGTAATGACAGAGAATACACCCTGTTGGGAGGGTGCTACATTTTTGTGGACGAGCGTTTTTTTTTGCACTTCCACTTTTCTTTTCTTTGTAATGGTGAAAAAAAGTAGATTTTTAGATGTTCATTTTTATTGGCACAAATATGTGACCCTGGATCAGAAAACCAGTTATAACCAGTTGTTGCCATAGGAAAGTAACTGCGTGAGATAAAACTATTAGAAAATCTGAAATCTGGGGCTTCAAAAAAATACAATTAAGAAGACAAAATATTAAAGAATTTTTTTTTTTATTTGTTCAAATTAAGTTATTAACAATAGATATTACTAAGCAAACATTCAGTTTTAATATATTTACTGTAGGAAATTTACAAGGTTTGAAGATAGTAATCACCAAATATAATGATTTCTGGCATAAAATAAAAAATAATAATAAAAATTGACAATTTTTTTTTTTTAGTCCCACAAATATACCTGTGCAACCTTGTTATATTGGCTGGTCACAAATATAACTGCATAAAAATGAAGTTCATCAGTCTGAGCTCTCAGTATAAAAAACTGATGACCAGTGTGTTCCTCTCTAATATACAACATTAGAGTGAATAATATACTATAATGTTTGCATATGTGAGATGAACATGTGGCCTCTGGATCAAAAATTCAGTCAGAAGTGTTTATTTTTGGAAATTGTGTGTTAGAAAGTAGGACTGGACAATATCAGGCTGAGACAGCTCTTTGAAAATCTTCAAAATCTAAATATTGAGAAAAATCACCTTTAAATTTGTTCAAATTAAGCTATTAGCAATACATATTACTAAGCAAACATTTAGTTTTAATATATTTACTGTAGGAAATGTACTAAATGTCTTTATGGAAGATGATCTTTGCCTAATATTACAATGATTTCTGGCATATAATAAAAAATAATAATAAAGAATGATAATTTTGATGAATTTTGATAATTGTTTTGTCTATTCCCACAAATATACCTGAAGTTCATCAGTCTGAGCTCAAAGGTAAATCTTAAAAGAAACTCAGTCTTCATGACCAGTGTATTTCTTGCTTAAAAATAATATTAAAGTGAATAATATACTATAATATTCGTATATATGAGATGAACATGTGACCTCTGGATCAAAAATCCACTCATAAGTTTGCATTTTTGGAAATTGTATGATTTGTTAAGATTGGACAATATCAGGCTGAGACAGCTCTTTGAAAATCTTCAAAAAAACTAAATATTGAGAAAAATCACCTTTAAATTTGTTCAAATTAAGTTATTAGCAATACATATTACTAAGCAAACATTTAGTTTTAATATTTTACAGTAGGAAATGTACTAAATGTCTTCAAGGAAGATGATCTTTGCCTAATATTACAATGGTTTCTGGCATTTAATAAAAAATAATAATAAAAAATGACAATTTTAGAAATGTTTGGCTATTCCCACAAATATACCTGTCCAACCTTGTTATATTGGCTGGTCACAAATATAACTGCATACAAATGAAGTTCATCAGTCTGAGCTCTCAGTATAAAAAACTCAGTCTTCATGATGACCAGTGTATTCCTCTCTAATATACAACATTAGAGTGAATAATATACTAAAATATTCGCATTTGTGAGATGAACATGTGGCCTCTAGATCAAAAATTCAGTCAGAAGTGTTTATTTTTGGAAATTGTATGGTGTGTTAGAAAGTAGGACTGGACAATATTGGGCTGGGACAGCTCTTTGAAAATCTTCAAAATCTAAATATTGAGAAAAATCACCTTTAAATTTGTTCAAATTAAGTTATTAGCGATACATATTACAAAGCAAACATTTAGTTTTAATATATTTACTGTAGGAAATGTACTAAATGTCTTTATGGAAGATGATCTTTGCCTAATATTACAATGATTTCTGGCATTTAATAAAAAATAATAATAAAGAATGATAATTTTGATGAATTTTGATAATTGTTTGGTCTATTCCCACAAATATACCTGAAGTTCATCAGTCTGAGCTCAAAGGTAAATCTTAAAATAAACTTAGTCTTCATGACCAGTGTATTTCTTGCTTAAATATAATATTAAAGTGAATAATATACTATAATATTCGTATGTATGAGATGAACATGTGACCTCTGGATCAAAAATCCACTCATAAGTGTCCATTTTAGAAATTGTATGATTTGTTAGGACTGGACAATATCAGGCTGAGACAGCTCTTTGAAAATCTTCAAAAAAACTAAATATTGAGAAAAATCACCTTTAAATTTGTTCAAATTAAGTTATTAGCGATACATATTACTAAGCAAACATTTAGTTTTAATATTTTACTGTAGGAAATGTACTAAATGTCTTCATGGAAGATGATCTTTACCTAATATTACAATGGTTTCTGGCATTTAATAAAAAATAATAATAAAAAATGACAATTTTAGAAATTTTTGGTCTATTCCCACAAATATACCTGTGCAACCTTGTTATATTTGCTGGTCACAAATATAACTGCATACAAATGAAGTTCATCAGTCTGAGCTCTCAGTATAAAAAACTCAGTCCTCATGATGACCAGTGTATTCCTCTCTAATATACAACATTAGAGTGAATAATATACTAAAATATTCGCATATGTGAGATGAACATGTGGCCTCTAGATCAAAAATTCAGTCAGAAGTGTTTGTTTTTGGAAATTGTATGGTGTGTTAGAAAGTAGGACTGGACAATATCAGGCTGAGATTCAGCTCTTTGAAAATCTTCAAAATCTAAATATTGAGAAAAATCACCTTTAAATTTGTTCAAATTAAGCTGTTAGCAATACATTTCACAAAGCAAACATTTAGTTTTAATATATTTACAGCAGGAAATGTACTAAATGTCTTTATGGAAGATGATCTTTGCCTAATATTTTAATGATTTCTGGCATATAATAAATAACATTAGATTGAATAATACTAGAATGTTCGTATATATGAGATGAGATGAACAAGTGGCTTGTGGATAAAAAAAAAACAGTCATAAATGTCCATTTTTGGAATTTGTATGATTTGTTAGGAAGTAGGATTGGACAATATCAGGCTGAGATACAGCTCTTTGGAAATCTGGAATCTAAAAAAAATCACATTTAAATTTGTTCAAATTAAGTTATTAGCAATGCATATTACAAAGCAAACATTTAGTTTTAATATATTTACAGCAGGAAATGTACTAAATGTCTTCATGAAGATGATTTTTACCTAATGTTCTAATGATTTCTGGCATAAAGTAAAAAATAATAATAAAAAATGACAATTTTGATCAGTTTTATAATTGTTTTGTCTATTCCTACAAATATACCTGAAGTTCATCAGTCTGAGCTCAAACATAAATCTTAAAAGAAACTCAGTCTTCATGACCAGTGTATTCCTCTCTAATATATAACATTAGAGTCAATAATATACTATAATATTCGTATATGTGAGATGAACATGTGACCTCTAGATCAAAAATCCAGTCATAAGTGTCCATTTTTGGAAATTGTATGGTTTGTTAGGATTGGACAATGTTGGGCTGAGATACTGCCATTTGAATTTTTTTTAAAGATTTATTTTTTGCCTTTATTAGATAGGACAGTATGGAGACAGGAAGCGAACTTGAAGAGAGAGAGGGGGGTAGGGTAGGGAAATGTCCTCGAGCCGGGATTCGAACTCGGGACGCCCTGACGTGCTACTGCACCATATGTCGATGCGCTAACAACTAGGCTATTGCGCCGACTGCCATTTGAAATTTTTTTTAAAAATCTAAATATTAAGAAAAATCACCTTTAAATTTGTTCAAATTATTTTATCATTTTATTAGCAATACATATTACAAAGCAAACATTTAGTTTGAATATATTTACAGTAGGAAATGTACTATATTTATTCATGGAAAATGATCTTTACCTAATATTTTAACGATTTCTGGCATAAAAAATATAAGAAGAAAACTACAATCTTTATAGTATTTTTGGCAATCCCCTAATTATACCTGTGTAACCTTGTTATATTTGCTGGTCACAAATATAACTGCATAAAAATCTATTTCATCAGTCTGAGCTCAAACGTAAATCTTAAAAGAAACTCATGACCAATGCATTTATTATAATAACAGAGTGAATGATATACTATAATGTTCATATATGAGAGATGAACACGTGGCCTCTGGATCAAAAATCCAGTCATAAGTGTCCATTTTAGAAATTATATAATGTGTTAGGATTGGACAATGTTGGGCTGAGATACAGCTATTTGAAAATTTTCAAAAAAATCTAAATATTGAGAAAAATCACCTTTAGATTTGTTTAAATTAAGTTATTAGTGATACATATTACAAAGCAAACATTTAGTTTTAATATATTTACAGCAGGAAATGTACTAAATGTCTTTATGGAAGATGATCTTTGCCTAATATTTTAATGATTTCTGGCATATAATAAATAACATTAGATTGAATAATACTAGAATGTTCGTATATATGAGATGAGATGAACAAGTGGCTTGTGGATAAAAAAAAAACAGTCATAAATGTCCATTTTTGGAATTTGTATGATTTGTTAGGAAGTAGGATTGGACAATATCAGGCTGAGATACAGCTCTTTGGAAATCTGGAATCTAAAAAAAATCACATTTAAATTTGTTCAAATTAAGTTATTAGCAATGCATATTACAAAGCAAACATTTAGTTTTAATATATTTACAGTAGGAAATGTACTAAATGTCTTCATGAAGATGATTTTTACCTAATGTTCTAATGATTTCTGGCATAAAGTAAAAAATAATAATAACAAATGACAATTTTGATCAGTTTTATAATTGTTTTGTCTATTCCCACAAATATACCTGAAGTTCATCAGTCTGAGCTCAAACGTAGAGCTTAAAAGAAACTCAGTCTTCATGACCAGTGTATTCCTCTCTAATATATAACATTAGAGTCAATAATATACTATAATATTTGTATATGTGAGATGAACACGTGACCTCTAGATCAAAAATCCAGTCATAAGTGTCCATTTTTGGAAATTGTATGGTTTGCTAGGATTGGACAATGTTGGGCTGAGATACTGCCATTTGAATTTTTTTTAAAGATTTATTTTTTGCCTTTATTAGATAGGACAGTATGGAGACAGGAAGCGAACTTGGAGAGAGAGAGGGGGTAGGGTAGGGAAATGTCCTCGAGCCGGGATTCAAACTCGGGACGCCCTGACGTGCTACTGCACCATATGTCGATGCGCTATCCACTAGGCTATTGCGCCGACTGCCATTTGAAAATTAAAAAAAAAATCAAAATATTAAGTAAAATCACCTTTAAATTTGTTCAAATTATTTTATCATTTTATTAGCAATACATATTACAAAGCAAACATTTAGTTTGAATATATTTACAGTAGGAAATGTACTATATTTATTCATGGAAAATGATCTTTACCTAATATTTTAATGATTTCTGGCATAAATAATATAAGAAGAAAACTACAATCTTTATAGTATTTTTGGCAATCCCCTAATTATACCTGTGTAACCTTGTTATATTTGCTGGTCACAAATATAACTGCATACAAATGAAGTTCATCAGTCTGAGCTCAAACGTAAATCTTATAAGAAACTCATGACCAATGCATTTATTATAATAATAGAGTGAATGATATACTATAATGTTTATATATGAGAGATGAACATGTGACTTCTAGATCAAAAATCCAGTCATAAGTGTGCATTTTTGGAAATTATATAATGTGTTAGGATTGGACAATGTTGTGCTGAGATACAGCTATTTGATTTTTTTTTTAAATCTAAATATTGAGAAAAATCACCTTTAAATTTGTTGAAATTAAGTTATTAGTGATACATATCACAAAGCAAACATTTAGTTTTAATATATTTACAGTAGGAAATGTACTAAATGTCTTCATGAAGATGATCTTTGCCTAATATTACAATGATTTCTGGCATTTAATAAAAAATAATAAGAAAAAATGACAATTTTAGATATTTTTGGTCTATTCCCACAAATATATCTGAAGTTCATCAGTCTGAGCTTAAACATAAATCTTAAAAGAAACTCAGTCTTCATGACCAGTGTATTCCTCTCTAATATATAACATTAGAGTCAATAATATACTATAATATTCGTATTTGTGAGATGAACACGTGACCTCTAGATCAAAAATCCAGTCATAAGTGTCCATTTTAGAAATTGTATGATTTGTTAGGATTGGACAATGTTGGGCTGAGATACAGCTATTTGAAAATTAAAAAATTTTTTTAAATATTAGGAAAAATCACCTTTAAATTTGTTCAAATTATTTTATAATTTTATTAGCAATACTTATTACAAAGCAAACATTTAGTTTGAATATATTTACAGTAGGAAATGTACTATATTTATTCATGGAAAATGATCTTTACCTAATATTTTAACGATTTCTGGCATAAAAAATATAAGAAGAAAACTACAATCTTTATAGTATTTTTGGCAATCCCCTAATTATACCTGTGTAACCTTGTTATATTTGCTGGTCACAAATATAACTGCATAAAAATCTATTTCATCAGTCTGAGCTCAAACGTAAATCTTAAAAGAAACTCATGACCAATGCATTTATTATAATAATAGAGTGAATGATATACTATAATGTTCATATATGAGAGATGAACACGTGGCCTCTGGATCAAAAATCCAGTCATAAGTGTCCATTTTAGAAATTGTATGATTTGTTAGGATTGGACAATATTGGGCTGAGATACAGCTATTTGAATTTTTAAAAAAAAATCTAAATATTGAGAAAAATCACCTTTAAATTTGTTCAAATTAAGTTATTAGCGATACATATCACAAAGCAAACATTTAGTTTTAATATATTTACTGTAGGAAATGTACTAAATGTCTTCATGAAGATGATTTTTACCTAATGTTTTAATGATTTCTGGCATAAAGTAAAAAATAATAATAACAAATGACAATTTTGATCAGTTTTATAATTGTTTTGTCTTTTCCCACAAATATACCTGAAGTTCATCAGTCTGAGCTCAAACGTAGAGCTTAAAAGAAACTCAGTCTTCATGACCAGTGTATTCCTCTCTAATATATAACATTAGAGTCAATAATATACTATAATATTTGTATATGTGAGATGAACACGCGGCTTTTGGATCCAGTCCTAAGTGTGCATTTTTGGAAATTATATAATGTGTTAGGACTGGACAATGTTGTGCTGAGATTCAGCTATTTGAAAATCTTCAAAAAAAATCTAAATATTGAGAAAAATCACCTTTAAATTTGTTGAAATTAAATTATTAGCAATACATATTACAAAGCAAACATTAGGTTTTAATATATTTACTGTAGGAAATGTACTAAATTTCTTCATGATGATCTTTGCCTAATATTACAATGATTTCTGGCATATAACAAAAAATAATAAGAAAAAATGACAATTTTAGATATTTTTGGTCTATTCCCACAAATATACCTGAAGTTCATCAGTCTGAGCTTAAACATAAATCTTAAAAGAAACTCAGTCTTCATGACCAGTGTATTCCTCTCTAATATATAACATTAGAGTTAATAATATACTATAATATTTGTATTTGTGAGATGAACACGTGACCTCTGGATCAAAAATCCAGTCATAAGTGTCCATTTTTGGAAATTGTGATTTGTTAAGATTGAACAATGTTGGGCTGAGATACAGCTATTTGAAAATCTTCAAAAAAATTTAAATATTAAGAAAAATCACCTTTAAATCAAATTATTTTATCATTTTATTAGCAATAAATATTACAAAGCAAACATTTAGTTTGAATATATTTACAGTAGGAAATGTACTATATTTATTCATGGAAAATGATCTTTACCTAATATTTTAATGATTTCTGGCATAAAAAATATAAGAAGAAAACTACAATCTTTATAGTATTTTTGGCAATCCCCTAATTATACCTGTGTAACCTTGTTATATTTGCTGGTCACAAATATAACTCCATAAAAATCTATTTCATCAGTCTGAGCTCAAACGAAAATCTTAAAAGAAACTCATGACCGATGCATTTATTATAATAACAGAGTGAATGATATACTATAATGTTCATATATGAGAGATGAACACGTGGCCTCTGGATCAAAAATCCAGTCATAAGTGTCCATTTTAGAAATTATATAATGTGTTAGGATTGGACAATGCTGGGCTGAGATACCGCTATTTAAATAAAAAAAAAATCTAAATATTGAGAAAAATCACCTTTAAATTTGTTGAAATTAAGTTATTAGTGATACATATCACAAAGCAAACATTTAGTTTTAATATATTTACAGTAGGAAATGTACTAAATTTCTTCATGATGATCTTTGCCTAATATTACAATGATTTCTGGCATAAAACAAAAAATAATAAGAAAAAATGACAATTTTAGATATTTTTGGTCTATTCCCACAAATATACCTGAAGTTCATCAGTCTGAGCTCAAACGTAGAGCTTAAAAGAATCTCAGTCTTCATGACCAGTGTATTCCTCTCTAATATATAACATTAGAGTGAATGATATACTATAATATTTGTATATGTGAGATGAACACGTGACCTCTGGATCAAAAATCCAGTCATAAGTGTCCATTTTTGGAAATTGTATGGTTTGTTAAGATTGAACAATGTTGGGCTGAGATACCGCTATTTGAAAATTTTCAAAAAAATTTAAATATTAGGAAAAATCACCTTTAAATTTGCTGAAATTAAGTTATTAGCGATACATATTACAAAGCAAACATTAGGTTTTAATATATTTACTGTAGGAAATGTACTAAATGTCTTCATGGAAGATAATCTTTGCTTAATATTACAATGATTTCTGGCATATAACAAAAAATAATAATAAAAAATGACAATTTTAGATATTTTTGGTCTATTGTGATAACTTGTGGATCAAAAATCCAATCATAAGTGTCCATTTTTGGAAATTGTATGATTTGTTAGGAATTAGGATTGGACAACATTGGGCTGAGATACAGCTCTTTGAAAATCTGGAATCTGATGCTTCAAAAAACCTAAATATTGAGAAAAATCACCTTTAAATTTGTTCAAAAACATCACAACATTTAGTTTTAATATATTTACAGAAGGAACTTTACTATATGTCTTCATGGAAGATGATCTTTACCTAATATTCTAATAATTTCTGGCATAAAATAAAATAATAATAAAAAAAAGATAATTTTGATCATGTATTTTTGGCTATTCCCACAAATATACCTGTGCAACCTTGTTATATTTGCTGGTCACAAATATAAGTGCATAAAAATGAAGTTCATCAGTCTGAGCTCTCAGTATGAGAATCTCAGTCTTCATGACCAGTGTATTCCTCTCTAAATATATCATATTAAAGTGAATAATACACTATAATGTTCGCATATGAGAGATGAGATGAACACGTGGCCTCTGGATCTCCAGCGCATGAAAGAAACTGATGAATGGACAGAACGCGACAAAAGCAGCAGGTGTTTCTCATTCAGAGCTTCACAAAGAGGCTGAACCCGCTGTTCACCAACCACTGCAGAGGTTACAGCACATCTCAGACGACCAAATATTCTCATTAATCATTCAACTAATTCCGCGAATGACACAAAACTTTCCATCTACTGTCACTTATTTATACAGGCGTAGGATCACGTGTTCTTGATACTGGCCTGTGATTGGCTGAGCACTTGCTACCCACAGCACGCCTCTACATCAGATCGTGCCAAGGGTTAAATAAAGCCGCACAACTGAACAGTTAGACAGCTGTCAAGACGAATTCAACTATTATAAATACACAATATAAAGTAAAATCCGCTCTAAATACATCACAAACATGTTCTCCATCAATGAGCGCGTACACTGATAACGTACATTAAGCGCATCATTAGCATATTCGTACAGTGATAAATAATGTATTCGCTGTTTATCTGGGTGTATATATGTGTGTGAGATATAATCAGCCTGTGTTGTTCATGTCACGCCAGCAGAAGTGTATTCATGTGTGTTTTACCTGATGCGGGTCGGTGCGGGTCTCTTCTCTTCTGCCGCTCTACGTGCCTCGCGCTGCTCTAAATGGATAATGCAAATGAACGCAAACACGTCACTCTGCGTCATGACGCAACGACTCGCAGCACCGCTAAATGTTTAACCGTTTTCCACAGAAATGTCGATCATTTATGTAAAAACATTTCTCGAATTGCTTTATTGCTGTTGTTTTCTTTGAAAGAGGATAGTCAAGTTAATCAATAGGGCTTTTGGTGATGATTGTGACGCAATACTGACGAAGGATTGCCTGAAATGCGTGCTCCTCACACAGCACCAGAATTACACATTCACCGCAAGCAAATTATATAACGTGTTATATAATAAAGTATACTATTATAAGTATATTAAAATAATGTATAACAGAACATAATAATTAGCGATGTTGTTTCAACTATATATATATATATATATATATATATATATATATATATATATATATATATATATATATATATATATATATATATTTGCCCAAATTATCTAAAGCAATATCATCTCAAGTCTCCCTGTATAAATCTGAAAAATAGGAAAATACTACATACTTGTGTATTTCGCGTCTTTTAGTTTAGTCAGCAGCATCTCTACATGCGCCTCAAATAAAAGAACTCCATTTCCCAGAAGGCTGTGCGGTGAGCTGTCAACATGGCCGCCGACAGCAGTATGGAGTTTCTCAAAAGTGTTAAAGGAGTGATTTTGGACATGTGTGGAGTTCTGTATGACAGCGGAGAAGGAGGAGGACGAGCCATACACGGCTCTGTGCAAGCGGTGAAGAGGTGATAATGACTTTTTCCCAAATACATTATAATAATAAACGTTGAACTCTTGAGTACACGTAATCATGAACTGATATGACGTTCAAAATAGTTCATATTACCGCACCTATGCATATGGATGTATATATTGTGGACATTGTCCAAATATCTGCATGTATACTGCATTAACCAGCATCATCCATCCTGCACCTGCTATTTCTGCCACATTTTGATGCATGTGACTTGGGTTGTGTCTCAAATGACGCCCTGTACACTATGTACTCATTGTACACCAGGTTCTTCATATTATACACTTTGTACTAATGCACTCAACTGTCTGGTTCATCGACTTTATAATGTTAATTGTGTCTTAGGTGTACACTAATTAATCGCACACCCTTATAAAAACACTACAGTAGTTTATAGTAAATTCTATAGTGTTTCTGAAGCATACATTAGTAAAGTGTGTATATTACAGCATCTACAACTCTTTGTTAAGGAATACTCCAGCATACATTGAGGTAAAGTTGGTTTTATATTCGTACATTCGATCAGATACAACTTGTGACAGGCTCCCTACATTGTTTACCATGATACTTTGAATATTTGTTCTGAAATCTCATGTAAATATGACTTCAAAGCAACATTAGCACTATTTATTTGACTGTGAACCATGTTGTACTTTGATAGTCATTGGCTGCAAATATGATTCCACTATTTACAATATAGTTCTGTATTATTACAAAATTACTTCTGTACTACTCAACAAAGTTCAAATAGAAAGGCCATTAAAACTGTCAATTTGTGTTCTGTTTTCAACATTGTACATTATGTAAAGGTTCTGCATGATTATAATTGTAAGAATTTTATTTAATTATTTATTTACTTCTTTTTTGTTTGTTTGTTTATTTACTATTATTATTATTTACCTTCTATCACCCTGGCGTTATACACGTACCGGCCACTTTATTAGGTACACCCTACGAGTACCGAGTTGGACCCCTTTTTGCCTTCAAAACTGCCTTAATCCTTCGTGGCATAGATTTAACAAGCTACTGGAAATATTCCTCAGAGATTTTGCTCCATATTGACATGATAGCATCATGCAGTTGCTGTAGATTTGTCAGCTGCACATCCCTGATGCCAATCTCCCGTATAATCACATCCCAAAGGTGCTCTATTGGATTAAGGATCTGGTGACTGTGGAGGCCATTTGAATTCAGTGAACTCATTGTCATGTGTTAAGAAACCAGTCTGAGATGAGTGACCCTTTATGACATGGAGCGTTATCCTGCTGGAAGTAGCCATCATAAGATGGAGACACTGTGGTCATAAAGGGATGGACATGGTCAGCAACAATACTCAGGTAGGCTGTGGCGTTGACATGATGCTCAATTGGTACTAATGAGCCCAAAGTGTGCCAAGAAAATCTCCCCCACACAATTACACCACCACCACCAGCCTGAACCGTTGATACAAGGCAGGATGGATCCATGCTTTCATGTTGTTGAGGCCAAATTCTGACCCGACCATCTGAATGTGGCAGCGAAAACGGAGATTCATCATCAGACCAGGCAACGTTTCTCCAATCTTCTATTGTCCAGTTTTGGTGAGCCTGTGTGAATTGTAGCCTCAGTTTCCTGTTCTTAAATGACAGGAGGGGCACCCGGTTGCTGTAGCCCATCCACCTCAACTAACGAGTGCTTATTTGAGTTACTGTTGCCTTTCTATCAGATGGAACCAGTCTGGCCATTCTCCTCTGACCTCTGGCATCAACAAGGCATTTGCGCCCACAGAACTGCCGCTCACTGGATATTTCCTCTTTTTCAGACCATTCTCTGTAAACCCTAGAGATGGTTGTGTGTGAAAATCCCAGTAGATCAGCAGTTTCTGAAATACTCAGAGCAGCCCGTCTGGCACCAACAACCATGTCACGTTCAAAGTCACTTAAATCCCCTTTCTTCTCCATTCTGATGCTCGCTTTAAACTGCAGCAGATCGTCTTGACCATGTCTACATGCCTAAATGCATTGAGTTGCTGCCATGTGATTGGCTGATTAGAAATTTGCATTAACGAGCAGTTGGACAGGTGTACCTAATAAAGTGGCCGGTGAGTGTATATGGTTTGTTCTATTCTCATGTTTCTAGCATAATAATAAACATACTGTACTATTAACTATAGTCAGAGATTGGGCAGTATTTATGATGTTTGTATTTTAAATATGTATTTTTGTATTTGATAGGGTTGATAAAAATGGCTTTATATTATGTATTAAAATACTTTAGTGTCTTGTATTTTTAAAAATCTTTGTAAGAATTTGCAATTTTATAGGCTACAAAATGGGTGAAACACAAGCAAATAAAATAGTACTATATACCCAGGTTGGTAACCACTGATGTAGAGTTTGTGTTGTGCAGTGTGGTTCATTCCTATCTCTCTGTCTGTCTGTCTGTGTGTGTTGGTCAGGTTAATGGATTCTGGGCTGGTGCTGCGTTTCTGCACTAATGAGACTCAGAACACACGTGAGAGATTCGTGCAGAAGCTGCGTGCGATGGGTTTTGACATCAGTGTCAGTCACGTGTTTTCACCTGCGCCTGCCGTAGTGCAGATCCTCCAAAAGAGACACCTGCGGCCACACCTGCTGGTGCACGACGGTACTGCACTTCATCTATCACTATCATAATCATCATAACATGCTGTATCCGAAATCACACCTATTAGTCCGCTAATATAGGCTGCATTCCAGTCCAATTCTTTAATGCCATTCACTCGCTAACGTTCCCTCAGATGTACATCATTGATTACTTCACACAAGTCTACACTACTGGCGGAGCATCTGAATGGATTTAAATGCAATGCCCTAAACCCTAAAACTTGGCTGTGATGTTACAATTGCATTGCATTTTGGTACATATAGGTGCTGGAGTGAACACATGAAGCCGTCTCCTCCAGTCCATGTACAGTACAGTCCCTATACACTTCTTTCATTCACTTGATGAAGTGGAACCCACTTTAAAATAGCATTGGGGATTCTCTCAAGGGAACAAGGAAGGGGAAGTTTGCAAGTATGTTTAAAAGTGTGTGATTATACATGTAAATAACTTCTTAATTTGCAAAAAAAAAGTAAACTAGGTGTGTTTAAGTACACTACTTTAATATGCTTTAATTGTGTTGTTTTGGTGACTGTCGCTTTAAATTCAAATGAGATTGTGCTCTTTTTGAAAAAGGGGGCAGAGCTACAATGCCTATGTGTCAGCATAGTGGCAGATTCAATAACAAGACTAACGCCCTATGCTAATGAGGGAGAGATGGTCACTAGTAGGCGGGCTTTCCTCCTCTGATGACACGTACAAAGGGAGAATGTCTATATTGCCTATATTTACACACTGCTGCCACACAACTGTGCTTAAACCCCTTATGAATGTGATTTTTGCACAATAGGTCTCCTTTAAAAATGCAAAACTATAACAACCTTGGTGTTTTTCAGATCTGATCCCAGAGTTTGATGGTGTGGACACCAGTTCCCCAAACTGTGTGGTCATTGGAGATGCGGCAGAAAAATTCTCCTACCAGAACCTGAACGAAGCCTTCCGTGTTCTGATTGGCCTGGAGAAACCGGTGCTATTCTCTCTGGGACGAGGGTGAGGCTCACTGACTGCTTTCAAACAGGTCCTGTGGAGAACTGACGCTTTACGAGTGTCCGGAGAAACACGGAAACCTGTTTGGAAACAGTTATTGTAGCAGACTCGTGTGAATGTGAATAATGGTGTGATCATACATGTAAAAAACATGTTTATATGTATGTTAAGTGCATGCAATTAACAGTGTGTGCAAGTGTAAGTGCAAATGTGGGCAAGGGTGTGGTTATACATGTAGATAATGGTGTGTAAGTGATCATGCATGTGAATAAAGGCATGTGTATGATTATACTTGTAAATAACGGCATGTAAGTGATCATACATGTGAATAATGGTGTGTGATCATGCATGTGAATAACAGAAAGTAAGTGATTATACATGTGAATAAAGGCATGTGTGTGGTTATACATGTAGATAGTGGCGTGTAAGTGATCATACGTGTGAATAACGGCATGTGTGTGATTATACATGTAGATAGCGGTGTGTAAGTGATTATACGTGTGAATAACGGCATGTGTGTGATTATACATGTAGATAGTGGCGTGTAAGTGATCATACGTGTGAATAACGGCATGTGTGTGATTATACATGTAGATAGTGGTGTGTAAGTGATCATACGTGTGAATAACGGCATGTGTGTGATTATACGTGTAGATAGTGGCGTGTAAGTGATCATACATGTGAATAACGGCATGTGTGTGATTATACATGTAGATAGCGGTGTGTAAGTGATCATACGTGTGAATAACGGCATGTGTGTGATTATACGTGTAGATAGTGGCGTGTAAGTGATCATACGTGTGAATAACGGCATGTGTGTGATTATACGTGTAGATATCGGCGTGTAAGTGATCATACATGTGAATAACGGCATGTGTGTGATTATACATGTAGATAGCGGTGTGTAAGTGATCATACGTGTGAATAACGGCATGTGTGTGATTATACATGTAGATAGTGGCGTGTAAGTGATCATACATGTGAATAACGGCATGTGTGTGATTATACATGTAGATAGTGGCGTGTAAGTGATCATACGTGTGAATAACGGCATGTGTGTGATTATACATGTAGATAGCGGTGTGTAAGTGATCATACGTGTGAATAACGGCATGTGTGTGATTATACATGTAGATAGCGGCGTGTAAGTGATCATACGTGTGAATAACGGCATGTGTGTGATTATACATGTAGATAGTGGCGTGTAAGTGATCATACGTGTGAATAACGGCATGTGTGTGATTATACATGTAGATAGCGGTGTGTAAGTGATCATACGTGTGAATAACGGCATGTGTGTGATTATACGTGTAGATAGTGGCGTGTAAGTGATCATACGTGTGAATAACGGCATGTGTGTGATTATACGTGTAGATATCGGCGTGTAAGTGATCATACATGTGAATAACGGCATGTGTGTGATTATACATGTAGATAGCGGTGTGTAAGTGATCAGTGGCGCAAAAAGGGGGTATGCAGTATATGCGGCGCATAGGGGCGCCACACATTGGGGGGCGCCATTGTGCCAAAACTATTTTTGAAATTATCCTTATTAAAAGTTTCAAATAATAAAAATAAATAAATATGTTTAGTTAAAATGTTTATTCGGCATTTTATATGAATATAATATTGTATTTTATTAAATACAAAATTATACCACCCCTCCTCTTTTCTTTGACCATTTGATTGATCCGTTGCTCGGTTACAGTCACATGTTCTAAATAGAGAGAAGAGTGAAGAGACGTAGAGCGCAAAATAGAAAACTAAAAAAAGAGCAAACAATGCCTTAAATTTAAAACTGCCATGACAAATTGGATAATAAGAGATTGGTAAGCTTAACCCACACTTTTATTACCATACTCAACTTCTAATGTTTTTGGGAGCGACAGGCCGCCATGTCATTAATTATTTATTATCGCCACCCAGTCACTGCATGGGCTTTTACTTAACATAAATGCAGACGAGGTAGTTTTGTCCAGGCAGGGGGGCAGTGACGCAGACACACCTGCAGTGCGTCCGAAATCACATACTTCCATCCTGTATATATGTGAAAAACAGTATAATTCTATGGGCTAAATCCATAAGGCTGGCGTAAAGTTGACTTTATGGTAAACGCTTGATAGTCGTAAATTTATGGACCGTCAGCTTCAAAAGATAAAATTTGTATTTACTGCATTTAAATATTGATTGAATTTACTATATTTATTTAGTGAAGAGCAGCAAATTAATCTGTTTGATCCACTGTTGTGTTTGATAACAGAGGTGTGAAAACATTAGTTTTGTTTATGCTCATTTAAGATAATATTAGTTGTGTTTAAAATGAAACCTGTTTACATATTATTAATTGTATTTGTCTGTTCACACACCCGAATCTCAAAGTATCCGCTTTCATTCATTCAAATCGCGTGTAGAAACCGTCTTTATCACTATGGAGCGCGTCCGTCAGTCAGCACCGTTATACTTGAATTTACTGATCAGAGGCTGCATAAGGGCGGCGATCGACGCATAAAGCTTTACTGGAAAGGGCGTTGAATGCGGCCGTTTTTATATTCATTTTAATGCGCTGTCAATCCAAAATAATGAGAAAGCATATTTCTCTTAAACAGTTCTTGCAATCACATTTGAGATCAACTCTGTAGCTGCTACTTTCACTTTTCATAGAAACATTACAAATGCGGGAGAATTACGGGAAAATGCAGACACGGAAGAGTGGATAGAAAGGTAAAATATGGTAGAATTAATACGGCAAAAACGAGAGAGTTTATAGGTATGAGTTGCATACGTTGACACACACGTTTTAATTTAAAATCATTTAAAACAATAACATGCAGTCACACAGCCAAGTGTAAAGTTCATGTAGATGTAAAAGTTTTATCAAAATAAACTGTCAAATTATACTTACAGTTGAGGTCAAAAGTTATAAGAATAATCTGAAAAATGTCCTTTATTTATTATTATTAATTAATTAATTTGCCAAAATAAGAGGGATCACACAAAATATATGTTTAAACAGGCCTAAATATTAGGGCCATACAGAATGTGCAGATAATTTTTGCTATTTCTGCTGAAATTTTGTAATCTGCAGATTTATGCGGAGTGATTTTAGGATTATCATAACTAAAAACATATATATATACATGAAGTAAACAATAATACCTTTTTAACTTTTATTTAATGTTTACAATGCAAATCAAATTAGATCCGCTTATTTGGTAAACAAAGCAAGTCACTCATATAATATATCTACTAAAAGACAGAAAATATTACTTTACAAACTGTATTGTAAATAAATCACATGAACATTTTAATATTACTATTGTTATATTACAATAATATTAGTGAAATGAATTTAAAAACTGAGTAAATATAAATTTACACACATTTACACAAGTAAATACATAGACTCAATGATGGGCTGAAAATCCTACTGTGGGCCTACTGAATATATTAGACAAAATAGAAAATAATATTTGGATTAAAAATTCCCCTATATAAATTTTATATACTTGATTATAATGATTCTTAACCCTGTTAAACTGACACATGAACAAATAGTCAGAATATTCACATTGTTTGGAACTGAGATGTTTATCAATCCTTCTATCAAGATCCATTTTTATGTCATATAGATGTTTTTATAAATGTATTATGTATCATACTGATACATCAGGCCTTTTGGTAACTTTTTGTGCTCAAAACGATTTCAATTTAATTCTAAAAACGTTTGCCCATAACATTTTGATAAAATAGAACATTTCAGGCAGTTTGTCTCTGTTTATTTTTTACACTAAACATTTTACTGTCTTTTTTATTTCTCTTTGTGAGAGGTGTAATAGCAGTTGCAATCCATTATTTATGCTAAGACAGACCTTAAACCTCTCACCCTCTTTTGGGCGCAAAACTTGAACCCGCATACCCCTCAATAAATGGCCAGTTGCGCCCCTGTAAGTGATCATACGTGTGAATAACGGCATGTGTGTGATTATACGTGTAGATAGTGGCGTGTAAGTGATCATACGTGTGAATAACGGCATGTGTGTGATTATACGTGTAGATAGTGGCGTGTAAGTGATCATACGTGTGATTAACGGCATGTGTGTGATTATACATGTAGATAGTGGCGTGTAAGTGATCATACGTGTGATTAACGGCATGTGTGTGATTATACATGTAGATATCGGCGTGTAAGTGATCATACATGTGAATAACGGCATGTGTGTGATTATACATGTAGATAGTGGCGTGTAAGTGATCATACGTGTGATTAACGGCATGTGTGTGATTATACGTGTAGATAGCGGCGTGTAAGTGATCATACATGTGAATAACGGCATGTGTGTGATTATACATGTAGATATCGGCATGTAAGTGATCATGCGTGTGAATAACGGCATGTGTGTGATTATACATGTAGATAGCGGCGTGTAAGTGATCATACGTGTGAATAACGGCATGTGTGTGATTATACATGTAGATATCGGCGTGTAAGTGATCATACGTGTGAATAACGGCATGTGTGTGATTATACATGTAGATATCGGCGTGTAAGTGATCATACATGTGAATAACGGCATGTGTGTGATTATACATGTAGATAGCGGCGTGTATGTGGTCATACGTGTGATTAACGGCATGTGTGTGATTATACATGTAGATATCGGCGTGTAAGTGATCATACGTGTGAATACCGGCATGTGTGTGATTATACATGTAGATAGCGGCGTGTATGTGGTCATACGTGTGAATAACGGCATGTGCGTGATTATACATGTAGATAGTGGCGTGTAAGTGATCATACATGTGAATAACGGCATGTGTGTGATTATACATGTAGATATCGGCGTGTAAGTGATCATACATGTGAATAACGGCATGTGTGTGATTATACATGTAGATAGCGGCGTGTATGTGGTCATATGTGTGAATAACGGCATGTGTGTGATTATACATGTAGATAGTGGCGTGTAAGTGATCATACATGTGAATAACGACATGTGTGTGATTATACATGTAGATATCGGCGTGTAAGTGATCATACATGTGAATAACGGCATGTGTGTGATTATACATGTAGATAGTGGCGTGTAAGTGATCATACATGTGAATAACGGCATGTGTGTGATTATACATGTAGATATCGCCGTGTAAGTGATCATACATGTGAATAACGGCATGTGTGTGATTATACATGTAGATAGCGGCGTGTAAGTAAGTAATCATACGTGTAAATAACGGCATGTGTGTGATTATACGTGTAGATAGCGGCATGTAAGTGATCATACGTGTGAATAACGGCATGTGTGTGATTATACATGTAGATAGCGGCGTGTAAGTGATCATACGTGTGAATACCGGCATGTGTGTGATTATACATGTAGATATCGGCGTGTAAGTGATCATACATGTGAATAACGGCATGTGTGTGATTATACATGTAGATAGCGGCGTGTAAGTGATCATACGTGTAAATAACTGCATGTGTGTGATTATACATGTAGATAGCGGCGTGTAAGTGATCATACATGTGAATAACGGCATGTGTGTGATTATACATGTAGATAGTGGCGTGTAAGTGATCATACATGTGAATAACGGCATGTGTATGATCATACATGTAGATATCGGCGTGTAAGTGATCATACGTGTGAATACCGGCATGTGTGTGATTATACATGTAGATAGCGGCGTGTATGTGGTCATACGTGTGAATAACGGCATGTGCGTGATTATACATGTAGATAGTGGCGTGTAAGTGATCATACATGTGAATAACGGCATGTGTGTGATTATACATGTAGATATCGGCGTGTAAGTGATCATACATGTGAATAACAGCATGTGTGTGATTATACATGTAGATAGTGGCGTGTAAGTGATCATACATGTGAATAACGGCATGTGTGTGATTATACATGTAGATATCGGCGTGTAAGTGATCATACATGTGAATAACGGCATGTGTGTGATTATACATGTAGATAGTGGCGTGTAAGTGATCATACATGTGAATAACGGCATGTGTGTGATTATACATGTAGATAGCGGCGTGTAAGTAAGTAATCATACGTGTAAATAACGGCATGTGTGTGATTATACATGTAGATAGTGGCGTGTAAGTGATCATACATGTGAATAACGGCATGTGTGTGATTATACATGTAGAAATCGGCGTGTAAGTGATCATACATGTGAATAACGGCATGTGTGTGATTATACATGTAGATATCGGCATGTAAGTGATCATGCGTGTGAATAACGGCATGTGTGTGATTATACATGTAGATATCGGCATGTAAGTGATCATGCGTGTGAATAACGGCATGTGTGTGATTATACGTGTAGATAGTGGCGTGTAAGTGATCATACGTGTGATTAACGGCATGTGTGTGATTATACATGTAGATATCGGCATGTAAGTGATCATGCGTGTGAATAACGGCATGTGTGTGATTATACATGTAGATAGCGGCGTGTAAGTGATCATACGTGTGATTAACGGCATGTGTGTGATTATACATGTAGATATCGGCATGTAAGTGATCATGCGTGTGAATAACGGCATGTGTGTGATTATACATGTAGATAGCGGCGTGTAAGTGATCATACGTGTGATTAACGGCATGTGTGTGATTATACATGTAGATAGTGGCGTGTAAGTGATCATACATGTGAATAACGGCATGTGTGTGATTATATATGTAGATAGCGGCGTGTAAGTGATCATACGTGTAAATAACTGCATGTGTGTGATTATACATGTAGATAGCGGCATGTAAGTGATCATACGTGTGAATAACGGCATGTGTGTGATTATACATGTAGATAGCGGCGTGTAAGTGATCATACGTGTGATTAACGGCATGTGTGTGATTATACATGTAGATATCGGCATGTAAGTGATCATGCGTGTGAATAACGGCATGTGTGTGATTATACATGTAGATAGCGGCGTGTAAGTGATCATACGTGTGATTAACGGCATGTGTGTGATTATACATGTAGATAGTGGCGTGTAAGTGATCATACATGTGAATAACGGCATGTGTGTGATTATATATGTAGATAGCAGCGTGTAAGTGATCATACGTGTAAATAACTGCATGTGTGTGATTATACATGTAGATAGCGGCATGTAAGTGATCATACGTGTGAATAACGGCATGTGTGTGATTATACATGTAGATAAAGTAAGTGATCGTACCTGTCAGTAATGGCATGTGTGTTTATACATGTAGATAATGGTGTGTAAGTGATCATACAAGTAAAAAACAGCATGTAAGTGATCATACTTAATATAAATAATGGTGTGTGTGTGAGATTATACGAGTAAATAACGACATGTAAGTGATCATACATGCGATTAATGGTGTGTCTGTGATCATCCATGTGAATATTGGCATGTGTGTTATGCATTTGAATAACAGTGTGTGTGTGTGATAATGCATTTGAATAACAGTGTGTGTGATCATGCATGTGAATATTGGAGTGTATGTGATAATGCATTTGAATAACAGTGTGTGTGATCATGCATGTGAATATTGGTGTGTGTGTGATAATGCATTTGAATAACGGTGTGTGTGATCATGCATGTGAATATTGGCATGTGTGTTATGCATTTGAATAACTGTGTGTGATCATGCATGTGAATATTGGAGTGTGTGTTATGCATTTGAATAACAGTGTGTGTGATCATGCATGTAAATATTGGAGTGTGTGTGATACATTTGAATAACAGTGTGTGTGATCATGCATGTGAATATTGGAGTGTGTGTGATACATTTGAATAACAGTGTGTGTGATCATGCATGTGAATATTGGCGTGTGTGTGTTATGCATTTGAATAACAGTGTGTGTGATCATGCATGTAAATATTGGAGTGTGTGTGATACATTTGAATAACAGTGTGTGTGATCATGCATGTGAATATTGGAGTGTGTGTGATACATTTGAATAACAGTGTGTGTGATCATGCATGTGAATATTGGCGTGTGTGTGTTATGCATTTGAATAACAGTGTGTGTGATCATGCATGTAAATATTCGAGTGTGTGTGATACATTTGAATAACAGTGTGTGTGATCATGCATGTGAATATTGGAGTGTGTGTGATACATTTGAATAACAGTGTGTGTGATCATGCATGTGAATATTGGAGTGTGTGTGATACATTTGAATAACAGTGTGTGTGATCATGCATGTGAATATTGGAGTGTGTGTGATACATTTGAATAACAGTGTGTGTGATCATGCATGTGAATATTGGCGTGTGTGTGTTATGCATTTGAATAACAGTGTGTGTGATCATGCATGTAAATATTGGAGTGTGTGTGATACATTTGAATAACAGTGTGTGTGATCATGCATGTGAATATTGGAGTGTGTGTGATACATTTGAATAACAGTGTGTGTGATCATGCATGTGAATATTGGAGTGTGTGTGATACATTTGAATAACAGTGTGTGTGATCATGCATGTGAATATTGGCATGTGTGTTATGCATTTGAATAACAGTGTGTGTGATCATGCATGTGAATATTGGCGTGTGTGTTATGCATTTGAATAACAGTGTGTGATCATGCATGTGAATATTGCCGTGTGTGTGTTATGCATTTGAATAACAGTGTGTGTGATCATGCATGTAAATATTGGCGTGTGTGTGATAATGCATTTGAATAATTGTGTGTGTCTGTGTGATCCTACATGTGATGTACCCCTGCAGGCGCTACTATAAGGAGACGGACGGCCTGAAGCTGGACGTGGGTGTATACATGAAGGCACTGGAGGTAAATACAGCAGGTCAAGGGTTACGTGTGTTGGATGTGGTTCAGTGAGTCTTCTTTGATGAATGTATGGATGAAGTGAATGATGTGACAGGAATAATAACTCTCTCTGATCACATGGTGTGTGTGTGTGTGTTGTGTTGTTCAGTACGCATGTGATGTCCAGGCCGAGGTGGTGGGAAAACCTTCGGCAGAGTTCTTCAAGACAGTCCTTAATGACATGAACCTACAGCCACATGAGGTATAACACACACACACACACACACACACACACACACACACACACACACACACACACACACACACACATCTGTAGGATGAAGTATGTCAAAGCAAGATGTAGTGAAGAAACAAAAAAGGACACCTACATCTTGGATGACCTGTGAGTAAATAAATTCACAGGTAACTTTCATATTTGGGTGAACTATCCCTTTAAGGCCACATGGGGAATTTTTTATTTTTTTTAGGCATCCTTAATCTTCTTCATCAGTCTCTCCGCTTGTTGCATGTAAGGATTTTTGTAGTCTAGGACACTTTTAATGCTTCATATTGTACATGTTTGCTGCATTTATAGTGTCTTTACATCAGTCTGTCTGATGCCATTTTTCTATGTGCGATTCGATTGGATGGAAATCACAGGGCTAATTTTTCTACTTAGCCAATCATCGTAGACCAGAAGAAATAGAATAAAGAATGTTAAAGAAAAAACAGTGCAGTAAAAGTACAGATACAGCACTTAAAATGTATTCAAAACTACTCTATTCCTGAGGAAAACCAGTCAATTACAGTCATTTGAGTTGTTGTAATTAGTTACTTTACGCTACTGGTTCAGATTAAGACTCTAATAAGACTGTTGACTTCTGCGCTTTGTGTGTGTGTGTGTCAGGTTGTGATGGTGGGTGATGATCTGGTCAATGATGTAGGAGGAGCTCAGAGCTGTGGGATGAAGGGTCTTCAAGTCAGAACCGGGAAATACAGGTTTGTGTGAGAGGAGAGTTTACATGTAAAGACAGCAGAAATCAAGCTGGATTAATTCCTGTCAGGATCAGTGTGTGAGCAGCAGGAGGCGCTGCAGGGCAGTGTCTGGAGCAGCTCATATTCAACATAGTATATAATGAACAACAGAAATGTCAAACAAGACACAAATCAGATCCAGAACAAATGCAAAAAATAAAGTAAAATTGGAAATTGACTAAATATATGCATGAAATGTACTTCTTTTGAAAAGAAAAATCACTCATTTTGATCCATTTATTGTATTAGTATCTATTAGCTAAGATATGCTCTTAGGTATTAGACAAAAATACATCGAATGGATCAAAATTATTTTCTTTTTTGCCAAAAATCATAAGAATATATCAAGTCAATTTCATGCATATATTTTGTCAATGTCTTTCTGTAAATATATCAGTAATATTCATTGCTAAGAGCTTGACTCAGGCAACTTTAAAGGCGATTTTGTTAATATTTAGATTGTTTTTGAGCCCTCAGATTCCAGATTTTACAATAGTTGTGTATTGGAACAGTATTATCCTCTTATCCTAACAAACCAAACATCAATGGAAAGCTTATTTATTCAGGTTTCAGCTGATGCATAAATCTCAACTTGCAGAATAGTAACAAATGGCATCTGAGATATATATATACATACAGGCAGTGCAGAATTATTAGGCAAATGAGTATTTTGAGCACATCATCCTCTTTATGCATGTTGTCTTACTCCAAGCTGTATAGGCTCGAAAGCCTACTACCAATTAAGCATATTAGGTGATGTGCATCTCTGTAATGAGAAGGGGTGTGGTCTAATGACATCAACACCCTATATCAGGTGTGCATAATTATTAGGCAACTTCCTTTCCTTTGTCAAAATGGGTCAAAAGAAGGACTTGACAGGCTCCGAAAAGTCAAAAATAGTGAGATATCTTGCAGAGGGATGCAGCACTCTTAAAATTGCCAAGCTTCTGAAGCGTGATCATCCAACAATCAAGCGTTTCATTCAAAATAGTCAACAGGGTCGCAAGAAGCGTCTGGAAAAACCAAGGCGCAAAATAAACTGCCCATGAACTGAGAAAAGTCAAGCGTGCAGCTGCCAAGATGCCACTTGCCACCAGTTTTGCCATATTTCAGAGCTGCAACATCACTGGAGTGCCCAAAAGCACAAGGTGTGCAATACTCAGAGACATGGCCAAGGTAAGAAAGGCTGAAAAACGACCACCACTGAACAAGACACACAAGCTGAAACGTCAAGACTGGGCCAAGAAATATCTCAAGACTGATTTTTCTAAGGTTTTATGGACTGATGAAATGAGAGTGAGTCTTGATGGGCCCGTGGCTGGATCGGTAAAGGGCAGAGAGCTCCAGTCCGACTCGGACGCCAGCAAGGTGGAGGTGGAGTACTGGTTTGGGCTGGTATCATCAAAGATGAGCTTGTGGGGCCTTTTCGGGTTGAGGATGGAGTCAAGCTCAACTCCCAGTCCTACTGCCAGTTTCTGGAAGACACCTTCTTCAAGCAGTGGTACAGGAAGAAGTCTGCATCCTTCAAGAAAAACATGATTTTCATGCAGGACAATGCTCCATCACACGCGTCCAAGTACTCCACAGCTTGGTGAACTGTTGATGGTGAACAGATCAAAACACTGACAGAATCCATGGATGGCAGGCTTTTGAGTGTCCTTGCAAAGAAAGGTGGCTGTATTGGTCACTGATTTGTTTTTGTTTTGTTTTTGAATGTCAGAAATGTATATTTGTGAATGTTTAGATGTTATATTGGTTTCACTGGTGAAAATAAATCATTGAAATGGGTATATATTTGTGTTTTGTTAAGTTGCCTAATAATTCTGCACAGTAATAGTCACCTGCACACACAGATATCCTCCTAAAATAGCTCAAACTAAAAACTACTTCCAGAAATATTCAGCTTTGATATTAATGAGTTTTTTGGGTTCATTGAGAACATGGTTGTTGTTCAATAATAAAATTAATCCTCAAAAATACAACTTGCCTAATAATTCTGCACTCCCTGTACTTTAAATAGGGGGTTACCTTTAAAACGTTTCTTTAGAACTTTAGCTGACCAAGAATCCCTAATGATAGGATATCTTTAAAATCCATGCTTCTAGCATCCAAAACATTGTGGTCTTCTGAGTTTCTAGGCTAGCATCGTTATTTTATTTTGTTTATTTGTTTTTTGCATCAGATATATTGTCTGATGAAAGCCAGCGCCAATATGTCATTGCTCCTTGTTATTACTGGTTCAGTTAGACTTACTGTAAAGCATAACCAATTGCATTTACTTCTTGAAATACATACTCCACAACGATGGACATTTTGATAACTGCTTGGGTAGGCTATTTGATTCGTTCGCACACTGTGATGGAAGATCATGTGGGCGGGTGCGCGCCGGTTTTTTGAGTCCAGCTGTAACAGCTGCGCGGCCGAGTTCATTCAGTATGATTAATAATAATCATTGATGAAGACTATCTGAATTTCAATTTTAGTTCTACGACGACCTTTGACTGGACGGTTCTTGCGGTAGTGTCGAAATAAGGGACTGTTCTGGGAATATTGGCACATCTGATCACCCTTATTGGGTGACTAAAACAGGGCTATTCAATATTCTGATTGGGCTACAGCCACTCTGAGCCCCAGTTTAGCACCGGCGTCACTGATTTTTTTAACAGCAGCGAACCGAAAGGAATTCTTCACATTATCGACGAGAGAAAGCATAATGCAAAGAGGCGTTTCCCATGTCATACCGTAAATTAATTCATCAGCAAATCAAGGGCCCCCTTTTCCTGTGGGCCCTGGAGCTTCAGCCCCACCTAGCCCTTATGTTAATCCAGCCCTGGATACAACAGCCAAAAATCAAATCAAAACACAACAGAAGGCTTTGAGTCACTTATTCTGCTTCTCTGAATTATTAGAAAATAACGCACACCCACTTATAAACCTACACACTTGCTTTATTTTCTAATAATTCAATGCAGTCGTCAATTATTCCATATTAAACAAGAAAAACTACATTACCCATGATGCTGTGGAGACAATTCCACCAATCAGGGTGTTGGATTGTGGAAGGAACCCTTTAGTGACTCACGTGATGCATTTCTGATGTATTTCTTGTGTTCCTGCAGGCCGTGCGATGAGTGTGACCCGACAGTGAGAGCCGATGCGCATGTGGATGACCTCTCCGCTGCTGTGGAGGCAATACTGAGCAATCGCTGATCAATAACTGATGATCACGGATGCTGTACTGTAGCGACTCTCATGCAGATGCACTGACGGAAATAACTGTGAAAGAGAGACTCATAGAGCAGACTAGTTTAACTTATTTCTCAAATCTCTGTTTAGGGAAGTGTTTTGATGAGCGATGATCCTGTGTTTAATAAAGCTGAGAAATCCATTCTGAGCTTAGTTTATAACAGCAGACGGCGCTCTATGCTAGTTACTAACTGCAAACGGCGCTCTAGGCTAGAGTTTAACAGCAGATGGCGCTCTAGGCTAGTTTTGAACATTAGATGGCACTCTAGGCTAGTGTTTAACAGCAGACAGGCGGACGGGATCTGCATGTTGTTAAACACTAGCCTAGAGCATCGTCTGCTGTTCAACACTAGCCTAGAGCGCCGTCTGCTGTTAGAAACTAGCCTAGAGCGCCATCTGCTGTTAAACACTAGCCTAGAGCGCCGTCTTATGTTCAAAACTAGCCTAGAGCACTGTCTGCTGTTCAACACTAGCCTAGAGCGCCGTCTGCTGTTAAACACTAGCCTAGAGCGCCATCTGCTGTTCAACACTAGCCTAGAGCGCCATCTGCTGTTAAACACTAGCCTAGAGCGCCATCTGCTGTTCAACACTAGCCTAGAGCACCATCTGCTGTTAAACACTAGTCTAGAGCACCATCTGCTGTTCAACACTAGCCTAGAGAGCCGTCTGCTGTTCAACACTAGCCTAGAGCACCATCTGCTGTTCAACACTAGCCTAGAGCACCATCTGCTGTTCAACACTAGCCTAGAGCGCCGTCTGCTGTTCAACACTAGCCTAGAGCGCCGTCTGCTGTTAGAAACTAGCCTAGAGCACCGTCTGCTGTTAGAAACTAGCCTAGAGCGCCATCTGCTGTTAAACACTAGCCTAGAGCGCCGTCTTATGTTCAAAACTAGCCTAGAGCACCGTCTGCTGTTCAACACTAGCCTAGAGCGCCGACTTATGTTCAAAACTAGCCTAGAGTGCCATCTGCTGTTAGAAACTAGCCTAGAGCGCCATCTAATGTTCAAAACTAGCCCAGAGTGCCGTCTTATGTTCAAAACTAGCCTAGAGCGCCATCTGCTGTTCAACACTAGCCTAGAGCGCCGTCTGCTGTTAGAAAATAGCCTAGAGCGCCATCTAATGTTCAAAACTAGCCCAGAGCGCCGTCTTATGTTCAAAACTAGCCTAGAGCGCCATCTGCTGTTCAACACTAGCCTAGAGCGCCATATGCTGTTAGAAACTAGCCTAGAGCGCCGTCTTATGTTCAAAACTAGCCTAGAGCGTCATCTGCTGTTCAACACTAGCCTAGAGCGCCATCTGCTGTTAGAAACTAGCCTAGAGCGCCGTCTTATGTTCAAAACTAGCCTAGAGCGTCATCTGCTGTTCAACACTAGCCTAGAGCGCCATATGCTGTTAGAAACTAGCCTAGAGCGCCGTCTTATGTTCAAAACTAGCCTAGAGCGCCATCTGCTGTTCAACACTAGCCTAGAGCGCCATATGCTGTTAGAAACTAGCCTAGAGCACCGTCTTATGTTCAAAACTAGCCTAGAGCGCCGTCTGCTGTTCAACACTAGCCTAGAGCGCCGTCTGCTGTTCAACACTAGCCTAGAGCACCATCTGCTGTTCAACACTAGCCTAGAGCACCATCTGCTGTTCAACACTAGCCTAGAGCGCCGTCTGCTGTTCAACACTAGCCTAGAGCACCATCTGCTGTTCAACACTAGCCTAGAGCGCCATCTGCTGTTCAACACTAGCCTAGAGTGCCATCTGCTGTTCAACACTAGCCTAGAGCACCATCTGCTGTTCAACACTAGCCTAGAGCGCCGTCTGCTGTTCAACACTAGCCTAGAGCACCATCTGCTGTTCAACACTAGCCTAGAGCGCCGTCTGCTGTTCAACACTAGCCTAGAGCACCATCTGCTGTTAAACACTAGCCTAGAGCACCATCTGCTGTTAAACACTAGCCTAGAGCGTCGTCTGCTGTGAGAAACTAGCCTAGAGCGCCATCTGCTGTTAAACACTAGCCTAGAGCGCCGTCTTATGTTCAAAACTAGCCTAGAGTGCCATCTGCTGTTCAACACTAGCCTAGAGCACCATCTGCTGTTCAACACTAGCCTAGAGCGCCGTCTGCTGTTCAACACTAGCCTAGAGCACCATCTGCTGTTCAACACTAGCCTAGAGCACCATCTGCTGTTCAACACTAGCCTAGAGCACCGTCTGCTGTTCAACACTAGCCTAGAGCGTCGTCTGCTGTGAGAAACTAGCCTAGAGCGCTGTCTGCTGTTCAACACTAGCCTAGAGCGCCATCTAATGTTCAAAACTAGCCCAGAGCGCCGTCTTATGTTCAAAACTAGCCTAGAGCGCCGTCTGCTGTTAAACACTAGCCTAGAGCGCCATCTGCTGTTAGAAACTAGCCTAGAGCACCCTCTGCTGTTAGAAACTAGCCTAGAACGCCGTCTGCTGTTAGAAACTAGCCTAGAGCGCCATCTGCTTTTAGAAACTAGCCCAGAGTACCGTCTTATGTTCAAAAATAGCCTAGAGCGCCGTCTGCTGTTAGAAACTAGCCTAGAGTGCTGTCTGCTGTTAAACATTAGCCTAGACCGTCGTCTGCTAAACACTGCTGTTAAACACACGCTGTCTTATGTTCAAAACTAGCCTAGAGCGCCGTCTGCTGTTCAAAACTAGCCTAGAGCGCCGTCTGCTGTTAAACACTAGCCTAGAGCACCATCTGCTGTTAGAAACTAGCCTAGAGCGCCATCTGCTGTTGAACACTAGCCTAGAACGTCGTCTTATGTTCAAAACTAGCCTAGAGCGCCGTCTGCTATTAAACACTAGCCTAGAGCGCCATCTGCTGTTAGAAACTAGCCTAGAGCACCATCTAATGTTCAAAACTAGCCCAGAGCGCTGTCTTGTGTTCAAAATTAACCTAGGGGGCCGTCTCTTGTTAAACACTACCCTAGAGCGCCATCTAATGTTCAAAACTAGCCTAGAGCGCAGTTTGCTATTAAAAACTAAGCTCAAAATCAATACAGAGCCGATACACACAGCTCTAGTGTTTATGCGATGATTGTTTGACATACATTTTTTGCATCAATAAATCTGATGATCAACGTCATTAACAATGCAGAAAGACTCGTTTATGCTTCTCTCCTGCATTTCTCCGCTGTCTGAGCTTCATTCAAGACAATAGCTGGAAATCTCTGGTGTCGTTCTCAGGAACTGTATGATGTGGAGGAGATGAAACGCTGCAGAACAAACTCCACGCAGATCTTTCGTCAAACTGGAGCAGAGGTCACACACGAACACACACACAGAGCTCAGTTTCACACGCATCCTCTCAGTCGGGTTCATGAGGGAAGCGTCTGCTGCAGGATTTCACAACACACTCCATCTGAAGCAGAGTAAAGCAATGCTGGGTCTCATGTTCTCATCTAAAAGCTTTCTCAGTTTCTCCAGGGTCATTTACTGTGACGTGTTCATCGGAAATAATTCATCACAGAATTAATATCACTTTAATAAGAAAAATACAGATAATAATTTTTGTATAGTGCCTTTAAAGCTTAATTCTCAAAGCACTTTACACAAAATACAAGGATAGCAAAAAAACAGTTATGCAGAAGATTATATATATATATATATATATTAGGGGTGTAACGGATCACGGTTGATCCGTGATTTGTACGGATCACAACCCACGGTTCAGAACACAAGTGGCCCGCAGATTTATACATTTTTTACACATATATTAATCCTAAATTTGTAACTAAATCGCAAAGAGAGATCGCCTCTTGTGTCATTCAAATCACATGTATGAAAGCATTTAGGCTTTCCTGTAGAATATAATTATGACAGAAGACGTTGTGCTGGGTTATTGAGGATGTGGTGGGTTTCTTAGGTTATCAGGGATGTGGTGGGTTTCTTAGGTTATTAAGGACGTGGTGGGTTTCTTAGGTTATTAGGGACGTGGTGGGTTTCTTAGGTTATTAGGGACGTGGTGGGTTTCTTAGGTTATTAGGGACGTGGTGGGTTTCTTAGGTTATTAGGGACGTGGTGGGTTTCTTAGGTTATTAGGGACGTGGTGGGTTTCTTAGGTTATTAGGGACGTGGTGGGTTTCTTAGGTTATTAGGGACGTGGTGGGTTTCTTAGGTTATTAGGGACGTGGTGGGTTTCTTAGGTTATTAGGGACGTGGTGGGTTTTTTAGGTTATTAGGGACGTGGTGGGTTTCTTAGGTTATTAGGGATGTGGTGGGTTTCTTAGGTTATTAGGGACATGGTGGGTTTCTTAGGTTATTAAGGACGTGGTGGGTTTCTTAGGTTATTAGGGATGTGGTGGGTTTCTTAGGTTATTAGGGACGTGGTGGGTTTCTTTTGTTATTAGGGATGTGGTGGGTTTCTTAGGTTATTAGGGATTAGAGATGGGCGATACCACAATTTTTTAATGCGATATGATACCGATACTTTTTGTTAAAAAAAAATTCGATACCGATAACACTTATTATTAAAAATGTTAATGTAATTTTTCAAAATAATATTAATTTTAAAAAATCATTACATGTAAATATATATATATATATTATACTGTGGTGTGTGTGTGTGAGGTATATACTGTACACACACACCCATATTGTATGCATACACATCTGCCGCAGATTGATTGGTGTAACGTCTTGTATACAAAGCGTCACTGACAATCCTGTACACAGCGCTAAAACATTTAGTTATGCAGAAATTATTAAAATTTAGTAAAAATATCATTACTCTCATAAAAATATCGATACCAAATTAAAAGCTTCTGAGTATTGATATATCGATGTGCACATCCCTAACATCCATTGCTTGTATGCTTTTTTTTAACAATTTCCACAGATTATTATATCATGATGGGTTTGTTCCTTGATTTTCTATGTCTGCAAAAACTATTAAAAAATACAAATGAATTTAAAAATACAGGTTCTAGGTTCTGTTTGTTAAAATCAAAATTGTCTTGCAGGACAGTTTTTATAATAAATGGAAAGCAAATTACATTTGTCTCCTCCCTTTTTGGCTGATCCGAAAAACCGTCTAAACCAAGACTAAAAACCATAATGTGATCGGAACCGTGAGATCTGTGATCCGTTCCACCACTAATGTATACTAAAAAATAAATCAAGTCAGAATTATTGTAAATATAAAGCCAATCAAAAAAATAAATAAATACCCATACACCTCACAAATAGGCAAGTCTAAAAGAGTGACTCGCCTAAAAAGTGACTTTAACCCCTGGGTAAGAAACTACAGTCAAATAATTTGGTTGTACAAAATCTTCAAACATTTCCCAGAGATGGGTTGCGGCTGGAAGGGCATCCGCTGCGTAAAAAACGTGCTAGATAAGTTGGTGGTTCATTCCGCTGTGGCGACCCCAGATTAATAAAGGGACTAAGCCGAAAAGAAAATGAATGAATGAAAATCTTTAAACAGTTCATTCATTATTTAGTCTAAAAATATGAAAAATGCCATGCTTGAAAAGAATTGCTTAATTAAATTGACTCGTAGGGCGTCACGGTGGGGCAGTAGGTAGTACAATCGTCTCACAGCAAGAAGGTCGCTGGATTGAGCCTCGGCTGGGTCAGTTGTCATTTCTGTGTGGAGTTTGCATGTTCTCCTCGTGTTAGTGTGGGTTTCCTCCGGGTGCTCCGGTTTCCCCCACAATCCAAACACATGCGCTATAGGTGAATTGATTAACTAAATTGGCCGTAGTGTACGAGTGTGTGTGTGTGTGTGTGGGGGTGTTTCCCAGTACTGGGTTGCACCTGGAAGGGCATCCGCTGCATAAAAACATATGCTGGAATAGTTGGTGGTTCATTCCACTGTGGCGACCCCTGATTAATAAAGGGACTAAGCTGAAAAGAAAACGAATGAATGAATTACAATGACTTGCATTTGCTGTAAATGTCATTAGTCATTCTGAAGCACAGATCATGCAGTAATGTGTACAGTTCTGAATCTTCACAGTTTGTATGGAGACATGCAATCAGACCGTGTCTACCAGATGACAAAATAACCTCATAAATGAGTGTATAGAGGGAAAACAAGGGCATTAAGAAAGTGTTGAAACACAAAATCCTGGTGCAGACTGACTTGAGATGAAGCAGACACAGCGGCGCATGCGCACACGAGCCTCTATTGTTGAAGTTTAATGAGTGAAATATAAGCTGCTGCTGAAATGACTGTAAACAGACACGGTGTGCAGGAAGTCTTAAAGCTCTCGTCACATCAGTGCTTTGGGTGAGTTCATTCTGGATCATTTCACAGCACGTTCTGATCCTGAAGCTCCAATGCTTCTCTATAGCTCACTGTACTCCATACACTCCAATGATAAACTCACTGCACTCCATACACTCCAGTGATACCCTCACTGTACTCCATACACTCCAGTAATACCCTCACTGTACTCCATACACTCCAATGATAAACACACTGCACTCCATACACTCCAGTAATACCCTCACTGTACTCACTGTACACTCCAGTAATAAACTCACTGCACTCCATATACTCCAATGATGAAATCACTGCACTCCATACACTCCAGTAATAAACTCACTGCACTCCATACACTCCAGTAATAAACTCACTGCACTCCATACACTCCATTAATAAACCTACTGCACTCCATACACTCCAATGATGAAATCACTGCACTCCATACACTCCAATAATAAACTCACTGCACTCCATACACTCCATTAATAAACCTACTGCACTCCATACACTCCAATGATGAAATCACTGCACTCCATACACTCCAGTAATAAACTCACTGCACTCCATACACTCCATTAATAAACTCACTGCACTCCATACACTCCAGTAATAAACTCACTGCACTCCATACACTCCAGTAATAAACTCACTGCACTCCATACACTCCAGTAATAAACTCACTGCACTCCATACACTCCAGTAATAAACTCACTGCACTCCATACACTCCAGTAATAAACTCACTGCACTCCATATACTCCAGTAATAAACTCACTGCACTCCATATACTCCAGTAATAAACTCACTGCACTCCATACACTCCAATAATAAACTCACTGCACTCCATACACTCCAGTAATAAACTCACTGCACTCCATACACTCCAGTAATAAACTCACTGCACTCCATACACTCCAGTAATAAACTCACTGCACTCCATACACTCCAGTAATAAACTCACTGCACTCCATACACTCCAGTAATAAACTCACTGTACTCCATACACTCCAATGATAAACTCACTGCACTCCATACACTCCAATGATAAACTCACTGCACTCCATACACTCCAGTTATAAACTCACTGCACTCCATACACTCCAGTAATAAACTCACTGCACTCCATACACTCCAGTAATAAACTCACTGTACTCCATACACTCCAATGATGAAATCACTGCGCTCCATACACTCCAATGATGAAATCACTGCGCTCCATACACTCCAATGATGAAATCACTGCGCTCCATACACTCCAATGATAAACACACTGCACTCCATACACTCCAGTAATACCCTCACTGTACTCCATACACTCCAATGATAAACACACTGCACTCCATACACTGCAGTAATACCCTCACTGTACTCCATACACTCCAATGATAAACACACTGCACTCCATACACTCCAGTAATACCCTCACTGTACTCCATACACTCCAATGATAAACTCACTGCACTCCATACACTCCAATAACAGCACAGTGATAAACTCTCCAATAACACAAACAGAGGTCTGCGATGATTGTATACCAAAACATGAGACACACTTCCTGCTGCACAGGAAATGAGGAGTAATCACACACACCGACAGATCTCCACAGCAGCAGACACACACACTGTCTTCTACAAAACAAAAGACCAAGACCTTCATAAATGCAACATGTGGATTGAACTTCCTGTGCGTTTGATCAGTATTTCCTGTTTGAGAGATCAGAGCAGCTACTAAAATACAGTGAATCTGTAAAGTCGGACATTTTCATAAACACAATATTTCAGCTCATATCAAAACAGAAGTAAAACTGAGCCTGAGAGCATCAGGATCATTTACAGATGACATTTTCATAAGTATGCGCATTGATACAAAATCATCTATCAATATGGAAGACTCAGTTCTGGCTTGCTTTACTAGATCAGCCTGAATGTAGATCATAGGGCTGGGCGGCAGTGGCGCCTGCAGCCGTACGGCTATACGCACTGTGCGTACCTACCATGAGAGGGCGGGAATTAATGCCGCTTTTTTTATTTATGACATCATTTAAATTAATTAACAGTATACACTACAGCTGCTTATCACTGGCCCACCACATTCTTACGAATATATTTTATTTATAAAAGTTATTATTTCATTGACTTCAATATAATTTAGGGATGCACCGATCCCGATACGTGGATCGGATATCGGTTTGATATTGCATATTTTTGCTGGATCGGGTATCGGCCTGCTGGTACCGATCCAAATCCGATCTTGCCGTGCGCTGTATTTTGTGTAATTTATAAGCCAACAAAAGCCACGAAGGAAGCCTATTATAAAGCACTAGAAAGTTGACAAGCAGACCTACTATATCATAAATGTTTTGAAGCCATTCTATTGTTTAATGTGAAGCACAGATGAATATTCACGTGGTTAAATTCATGTTCACTTCAGCGCTTCCCGCCGCTGCGCCTGTCAATCATTCTCCATTCATTCACAATTCAAGCTGCGTGTCGCGTTCATGACAGCACGAAAAACTTTCTCCAAGACTATTTGTTCCTGTTAGTTTAAATAATCAGTGTGGAAATGCATTTAGTTTAGCATTAAATGGGTTCATTTTGACCTAAAACATAGAGATCATTGCTGTTTCTAAATCACGTGCAGTGTCCGTTAGATCAGCAGATCGCATTCACAACACTGGAGTAGGGTTAGCCAGCCTATTATCTCTGCTTCACACACAAAGTAGGCCTACCTGTAACTTTAAATTAGAAAAGGCTCAATAATCATTGGACATCCTCAACGCACTGATTTCTCCCCTTCGTGCTGCTGTTTTTAATAGTGTCTGTATACCGGAGGGCTGCGCGCTGTGTCTCAGTGATACTAGTAGGCTAAGTTTATGATATTATGGTACTTCCGCGAATGTTTGTTCCTTCTTATGTTTGTGCCGCGAAAAGTTTGTAAAGCCTGGCTCATTGTGGTTTAGTTGATTAAATTATTAAAAGTGAAAATGACGGCCCGGGGGGCATGTGAATTATCATTACCAGAAAAGTATTTAGCCTAATATAGGCTACTCTGGAACTGTGAATATTTCACTGTAATTTTATATATATATATATATATATATATATATATATATATATATATATATATATATATATATATATATATATATATATATATATATATATATATATATATAATATATTAACATTTTATTTAACAGACCAGTTTGTCAGATTGTGCACTAAAGCATATAAGCGGACCTTGTTTTGAACTTCACATCAAATATTCTTGTTTATTTTGTAGATAACTGACCAACAAAAATACATTAAACAAAACCAACAAATTATACCAAACGAAATTCGTTTAAAAAAGAGAATTTTTCAGACAAGCTTTCAGTTTGTCCATCTCACGCGGCTATAGGCGAGGGAATGTTTATCAAGTAAAACTGGCCTCAGACGGTTAAGTTAGTCTGCTTCAAACCTACAGGAAAATATCAAGCTTTGCTAAAAGACTGATTGTTTTACCAATGATTAGGGTCAATAGTGGTGGCCTATTACAGATTTCAAAGAAAAATCTGAATATTAAAAAGGAAACATAAGCTGGACCACAACAGATCAGATCAATGTCATAATGAATGCTTATAATGTAAAAATAATGTAGTCCATAGTTTATAGCAAGCATCATATTTAGTTAAATTGTGCCATCTGTCATCTACAGTAGCCCTATAGGTCTATTATTTTTACTGAAGAAGATATATTATTTGAGTTAATCAGCAGAACTATAGAAACCATATTATGCTAATAAAAAAATAATAATAAAAAACTGCACAAAATCGGGATCGGATCGGTATCGGTCGATACTCAGAATTTTAGTATCGAGATCGGATCGGTTTCAAAAAAATGGTATCGGTGCATCCCTAATATAATTAACCATGTATAATTACTAACCCGTCATCTAAAATCTTAAGATAATAAAATAGCCTATTGTTTTATTCGCGGCTAGAGCTTGATTAATTTGATTGACATCCTAGGCAGTGAGACCTTTTCTTCGCCTGACTGAATGTGAGTTTATTGCAGGCAGCGCTGTATTTTGAGAGCACAAAAACTCGCTCTGATCCGGGAGAGAACTTTACCAACAGCTACATGCACTGCTGAAAGACTTTTTTTCTGCTGCGCATCGAATAACGACACGCTTAATATCATCGATGTCCACAATCCACAACATATCCATGAAACACGAACTTGCAGACTCTTTGAACAACGAGGAAATAATTGCACTTTTTAATTCAAAGCCCAGACGGCTTGTTTTGTAATTTAATGCCGGCTATGCCACCTGAAGGACGTTACGGCGTGTTGTAATGTAGTCGACCGTCACTGGAGAAAGTCAAATCTTTCTTTAATTTTTTGCACTTTTATTTGAAAGCTTTAGTGGCACTGTCCAAGGTACTGTTGTTTGATTTAAACGATAGCCTATATATATATATATATATATATATATATATATATATATATATATATATATATATATATATATATATATATATATATATATATATATATATATATATATATATATATATTCGCTAATAAACAAGTCAAAGGAATGAATGAATAAATAAAATAAATATGGATTCTTAAATGTCGATATTGTTTTTACTCAAAAAAATAACAAATGTTTTATAAAAATAAAATGAGCCATTTCACCATTTATATGATTCTGTAACCATGGAAGTGACATGACAACAAAGGTGCAGATCCAAATGCAGGCTTTTATTGGAGGGATGGTCAGGCAAGCAATGATCAAGACAGGAGCAAACAGTCTTATGAGGGAAATCCAGAATCGTGTTCAATATAGCAGGCAGATGGTCACAAGGATGGCAGCAGACAGGCAGAAACAGGTAAACAAGGCAAGGGTCCAAACACGGCAAAAACAAGACAAGGAAACGCTTTGAATTGACACTGTGAACAGGTAACAAGACTCGGCAATGGAGTGAGTGTATGTTCTGCTTATGTAGTGTGTGTAATCAGTTGTTGAGTGGCTTCAGCTGTGGGTGCAATCAGTGAAGATCTGGAACCGGTTGTGTGTGATGTCAGAGTCGTGCATGTATGGGGGATGTAGTCCATATGATGGTGGATTGTAGTCCATGGGTGTTTGTGCATGTAAACCAGCGATCTAAGGGGAGAAGATCGCTGGTGATTGTGACAGAGCCCCCCCTTTAAGGAGTGGCTTCCAGACACTCCTATCATAGTTCAGGCGGGAGGTGGAGCGGAGGCGGAACAGGGGGAGGGATGGAGGGCCAGGACCATGCAGCTGAGGGGTGTCTGAAGCATGAAGCAGCCGAAGGCCCGGAGAGTGGAACTGCGGAGGGCCTAGAGCGTGGAGCTGGGGAAGGCCCGGAGAGTGGAGCTGCGGAGGGCCTGGAGCGTGGAGCTGCAAAAGGCCCGGAGAGTGGAGCTGCGGAGGGCCCGGAGCGTGGAGCTGTTTAAGGCCCGGAGAGTGGAGCTGCGGAGGGCCTGGAGAGTGGAGCTGCAGAGGGCCTGGAGCCTGGAGTTGGAGCTGCGGAGGGCCTGGAGCATGGAGTTGGAGTTGCGTAAGGCCTGAAGAGTGAAGTTGCTGAGGACATGGAGCGTGGAAGGCCCGGAGAATGGAGCTGGAGCTGCGTAAGGCCTGAAGAGTGAAGCTGCTGAAGGCCTGGAGTGTGGAGTTGCAAAAGGCCTGGAGTATGGAGCTGAAGTTGGTCTGGGGCTTAGGTTCAGCAGGCACAGGCAGTTCATATAACCCCCATGGGTCAGGAGGCTTTGGTTCAGGGGGCACTGGCGTCTCAGATAGCCCCAGTGGGTCTGGAGGGTTGGATTCAGGAGGCATAGGCGGTTCATTTAACCCCAGTGGGTCTGGAGGCTTGGGTTCAGGAGGCATAGGCGGTTCATTTAACCCCAGTGGGTCAGGAGGCTTGGGTTCAAGGAGCACTGGCAGTTCGTATAACCCCAGTGGGTCAGGAGGCTTAGGTTCAAGGAGCACTGGCAGTTCATATAACCCCAGTGGGTCAGGAGGCTTGGGTTCAAGGAGCACTGGCAGTTCGTATAACCCCAGTGGGTCAGGAGGCTTAGGTTCAAGGAGCACTGGCAGTTCATATAACCCCAGTGGGTCAGGAGGCTTAGGTTCAAGGAGCACTGGCAGTTCATATAACCCCAGTGGGTCAGGAGGCTTTGGGACGTCACACGGCTCTGGCGGTACTGGGAAGTCACGTGTCTCTAGCACGTCACACGACTCTGGCAGCCCTTCCTGAAACTCAGGTGGTAAATCTTGTCCTTTGTGGAACTCAGGTGACGGCTCTGGCCTTTCGTGGGACTCAGGTGACAGCTCTGGCCTTTCGTGGGACTCAGGTGACAGCTCTGGCCTTTCGTGGGACTCAGGTGACAGCTCTGGCCTTTCGTGGGACTCAGGTGACAGCTCTGGCCTTTCGTGGGACTCAGGTGACAGCTCTGGCCTTTCGTGGGACTCAGGTGACAGCTCTGGCCTTTCGTGGGACTCAGGTGACAGCTCGGGCCTTTCGTGGGACTCAGGTGACAGCTCGGGCCTTTCGTGGGACTCAGGTGACTGCTCTGGCCCTTCGTGGGACTCAGGTGACTGCTCTGGCCCTTCGTGGGACTCAGGTGGGTCTCGTGCCCCTGGCCCTTCAAGGAATTCAGGAGGATCTGGCGCCCGCCCTTCGGGGAATTCAGGAGAATCTGGCGCCCGCCCTTCGGGGAATTCAGAGGTTTCTGATGCTCGCCATTCGAGGGGTTCAGAGGGTTCTGGCGCCCGCCATTCGAGGGGTTCAGAGGTTTCTGGCGCCCGCCATTCGAGGGGTTCAGAGGTTTCTGGCGCCCGCCATTCGGGGAGTTCAGAGGTTTCTGGCGCCCGCCATTCGGGGAGTTCAGAGGTTTCTGGCGCCCGCCATTCGGGAGTTCAGAGGTTTCTGGCGCCCGCCATTCGGGGAGTTCAGAGGTTTCTGGCGCCCGCCATTCGGGGAGTTTAGAGGTGTCTGGCGCCCGCCATTCGGGGAGTTCAGAGGTTTCTGGCGCCCGCCATTCGGGGAATTCAGCAATGCCTGGCGCCCGCCATTCGGGGAATACAGAGGGTTCTGGCGGCGTCAATGGCTCTGGCAGCTCTGGCGGCGGCGACTCTGGCAGCTCTGGCGGCGGCGACTCTGGCAGCTCTGGCGGCGGCGACTCTGGCAGCTCTGGCGGCGGCGACTCTGGCAGCTCTGCGGCGGCGACTCGCGACTCTGGCAGCTCTGGCGGCGGCGACTCTGGCAGCTCTGGCAGTGACTGAGGATGTGGCAGCTCTGGCAGTGACTGAGGATCTGGCAGCTCTGGCAGTGACTGAGGATCTGGCAGCTCTGGCAGTGACTGAGGATCTGGCAGCTCTGGCAGCTCTGGCAGTGACAGCTCTGGTGGCTCAGGTGATGGCATTTCAGGAACAGGAACTATAACCGGAACGGACTTGAAACAGGAAGCCATCTTGTGAGCTGGTGGCAGATTGGCGCTTACCCATGCGTGAGCTGGAGGGCTGGTGACGGCCACTTTGTGAACTGGAGGACTGGAAGTGGCCATTTTGTCAACAGGAGGACTGGAGGCAGCCATTTTGTCGGCTGGAGAACTGGAGGCGGCCATTTTATCAACTGGAGGACTGAAGGCGGCCATCTTGTGAGCTGGAGGACTGGAAGCGGCCATTTTGTCAACAGGAGGACTGGAGGCGGCCATTTTGTGAACTGGGGAACTGGAAGCAGCCATTTTGTTAGCTGGAGGACTGGAGGTGGCCATTTTGTCAACTGGCTGTGGTCTAGGCTGGTGAACAGGGGACAGGAGTATAGGAGATGCCAGCATTATAGTATTATTGGAGGGAACAGCAAGCCCCATTGCCGGCGGGTCTTGCTGTCTATTGCCCCCCCCAAAAAAACATTTAGGGGTCTCCTCCACCTCGCCTACGGTGAAGGTTGACCCAATGGCTCGTAAAGCCACATCTAGGGCTTGCTGGAAAGACCCCCGAGGACCATAACGGATGAGGGTGGATTTCAGTGGTTCGTTTAGTCCATCATAGAAAAAATCAATAAGTATGCAGTCCAGGAGAGTGGTGTCATTGGCAATGTCCAGAAAAGAGATGATATGGTCCTCGAGGGAATTCATACCTTGCCTTAGCCTGAAGAGAAGTCCTGCTGGATCCATGTTTGGCCGAGTCTTCTGTAACCATGGAAGTGACATGACAACAAAGGTGCAGATCCAAATGCAGGCTTTTATTGGAGGGATGGTCAGGCAAGCAATGATCAAGACAGGAGCAAACAGTCTTATGAGGGAAATCCAGAATCGTGTTCAATATAGCAGGCAGATGGTCACAAGGATGGCAGCAGACAGGCAGAAACAGATAAACAAGGCAAGGGTCCAAACACGGCAAAAACAAGACAAGGAAACGCTTTGAATTGACACTGTGAACAGGTAACAAGACTCGGCAATGGAGTGAGTGTATGTTCTGCTTATGTAGTGTGTGTAATCAGTTGTTGAGTGGCTTCAGCTGTGGGTGCAATCAGTGAAGATCTGGAACCGGTTGTGTGTGATGTCAGAGTCGTGCATGTATGGGGGATGTAGTCCATATGATGGTGGATTGTAGTCCATGGGTGTTTGTGCATGTAAACCAGCGATCTAAGGGGAGAAGATCGCTGGTGATTGTGACAGATTCAGTTAAATATAAGTTGGACATTTATGCGGCCATGTAACATGTTTTTTTGTTTGTTTGTTTGTTCTTGGTGATCTTTAATATATACTGGGTAGCTACGCAAAATATTTTCTAAAATGTCAAGCAGGAATTTGTCTATAGTTTTAATTATGAAGACAATAAAATATTAAAAATAACAAAAATAAAATGATAAAAATACAAAGATAAAAAGAGCAGCATTTTGCTAAATATAATAGTCCTTTATATGCTTTATATCCTGCTATGTGTTGTTTCATATTCATTTTTATTTCACTTGATGCATTAGTTATTTAATGTTTGAAAGCTGAAAGAAATAACAGCCGTCGTTTAAATGGTTTCTGTATTGTACAAACTGTATTGTAAATAAATCATATAAATATTTTTATATTAGTCAATAATATTACTGTAATTAATTTAAAAACTGAATAAATATAAATGTACACACATTTAACAAGTAAATAAACAGAATCAATGATGGGCTAAAAATCTGTGGAAATCTGCGGAATTCTGCGCGCGCAGATTCTGTGTGGGCCTAGTTATACGTCAATATCATATGTGCAATATCAGACACCCGTGAGAACACATCACAGTTATTATCGTTAACTCCATTCATCTCATTCACGTTAAGCAGTGTGTGCAGGGCTGGTGGGCGCATGCAGATTTTTTTTTGTTAGTTTTGATTAGTGTTGATTTCAATAAATCTGTTAATATAAACGTGCAGTAACAGTGGTCATAATTTTTGGTGGGTGTGACTAAAATTTGGCTGGTGCGGCTAAATGTTTTAAGTTAGGAGCACCAGTGCTACCAAGCCCTGCACCATGTGTGTGTTGCTCCCTATTTGCACCGCAAGTCGAGCGCCTCCATTGGAAATGACAAACTTACACCCTAAGCTTGTTGGCATTTCTTCCAAGACACGCGCTCAGCAACTTTAGCCTTCATACCAAAACTTTATACTAGGGATGTCCAGATCTGATGTCCCCATGTCTGGGGTAAGATTAGGGATGCACCGATATTGATTTTTTGACTCGTAAGATTTGGAGGCTGATAACTGATACACTATAGCTGATAAATATAAATATTTCAAAAATTGATTTTTTTTTTTTTTTAAACTTCAATAAAGTTTGAACTGATCTTATGAAGTAAATAGCCTACACTCAAAGCAAAAGCAATCATTTCAAAATTGCAAGGTGATTGTATAGACCTATAATATATGCCAAAAATAAGTTTTCCTTTTCTTCACATAGCAAATGAACATGCAAATTGACTTACATAAAAATAAGTTAATAGGTTAAATAACAAAATGGCATTTAGTTAACAAACAAGTAAATATTTTTTTTAAATAAAATGAAAGAATTAAGAACTGAAACCAGCTCAAATGTTCTTGAATAAAACGTGTTACAGTAATGTACATATGTCCGAAAAATCAGTTTAGAGCCACTGTACAGGAGAAAAGCTGAATACAGTTAGTATTACTGTAGAAAATGCGGCATACAATTACATAATCTATCGGCTTAAAGATATCGGCTTAATTTTGACATCGGGCCGATAACGGTAACATTAAAAATAGTATTTATCGGCCGATAACGATATGGCCGCCGATATATCAGGCATCCCTAGGTAAGATGAAAGAGGAGGCATTGAAGATGAATCTAAAGAATCTTGATGAACTCTGGGAGTCCTGCAAGAACGCTTTCTTTGCCGTTCCATTAAGATATTTGATACATTTTTATGCTGTTAATACTGTAAATAGTGTTACGCATGAGCGTATTCGGGGGTTGTTTCTGTGCCACTGTGTGTGTGTGTCTCTCTCTCTTTCTCTCCCTCGTCCTGTCCCATTCCTGTTTCCAGGTCGCCCCGCCCTAATAGGACGTGCTGCGTGCGTGCGTGCGCTGTGGTTGGTGCTCGGAGAACGCAGCATCTTTTGAAAAGGAAACCGATGGAGTCAGATCGCGGGGGGAGAGACGGAGAGCTTTTCAACGACTGTGGCGTTCTTGTTTAAAACTTGTTGTAGTGCTTTTCTTGTTGATAAGTAAATTGTGAACTTTAAAGTGCTCTCTACCTTTTGCCTCTCCCCTCCTTGTTGTGCCTGTCACACACTTAGATATTGTATATAAAGCTGTAAGCTGAGCGCCGTAGGGGATGGGTGCCATTTACTTTGACACTGACTTTTTCTCCTGTTTTTGGTTTAGTTAAGGAGTAAGGGAAATATCTGTAATTTATTTTCTGCATTTCTTTTGGTTCATTAGGTAAGTTATCTTTGGGGTGGAGTTAGTTATTGTTTTGTTTATTATTTTGGCCTTGATCAAAACTTGATCTTAAATTAGTCATATTTATTGCCAAGAACTACATTTAGGTCGTACTCACACTATGTACAGTTGCCTTGAACCGGGCCAAAGCACGCTTGTCCCCCCTCCCGTCTCCCCCGACGGCCCGCACTCACATTACATTCGGGCCTGGGCACGCTTTCGTCATCAATGACGCGCTGTTCAGAAGCGCTCTCGCTCAGCACAGTGGACATTTCTTTAGTTATATCGTTTAGGTCGTTTGATATGCGGCGACACGCAGTCTAATATTTCGCCGAACAGATCAGCCACCTTTGATGCTCATAAACAATCATAAAGTCCTCGTGCTGCAGGAATTAGGAGGTTTGCTGAAGGTGCAGCTGATGTGCAGTGAGGGGTTTGCGTCTTTAATAATCCACGACAGTTTGTGTTCATTGAACAGCACGAATGATTAATTAATCCATATGAAACAGCCGCTTAAAAGTCACGTCTCGCTTTCAGTTTCGGGCTCGGGCGCGTTTTGCACTCACACTGTAAGCGTACCGCGCCAAAGCCCAAGTGAACCGCGCTCTGGCCCACCTCTTCCAACCGGGCCAGGGCCGGCCAAGTGTACCGTGCCTGAGCCCGATTCAGAGCACTCACACTTCTCAAACGATCCGGGAAACGGGCCTAGGCACGGTTCGGATAGCATAGTGTGAGTAAGCCCTTAGACAACTTTAAAGATGATTTTCTCAGTATTTGGATTTTTTTGAACACTCAAATTTCAGATTGTCAAATAGTTCAATTTCTGCCAAATACGGTCCTGTCCTAAGGAAAAAAAATGATAAGCTTATTTATTCAGGTTTCAAGAGTTCACACTTAGATATTGCTTGATAATAATAGCAGGTTTGGTATGCTGTCCCTGGAGAGAACCCTGAGCTCGGAGATAACTGAGCCCAGGGCTCCCGCCTGGTCATTTAGCATGTAAGCGGCTCCGAGATCAGGTAGGTCTCAAAAAGCTTCCCCTAGTAAAGAAGGAAAAGGAGGAGATGGGGTGGAAGGGGGGATTCTTCCAAAACAAAGATCCGGCAGTAGGGTGAAATCGGTCTATTTATTTTAGGCTTGGATCAATCTGACTGGATTATTGCTGATTACGGATAAGAGACCAGCCCTGATCAATCATATCACATGCTTCTCTCGAAATTAGTTTGAAAAGTTCACTTCAGGTGATGCATAAATCTCAATTTCATAAAAGTGACGCTAGTTTTGTGGTCCAGGATCACACATTACAGTGAAATATGAACCAGATGTGAGATTCGTATTCCTAATGGACCAGTCAGACACCACGGCGCACTTACAAACACATTACAATGCTGTTTATTTGTAGAGAAATAAGTACATTTACTTCTGTAGTTATTCAATGTAAAAAGACAAAAATAGATCTAATAGCTTTTTTTTTCACCAGTGAGGAACTGAATTACCTGATATTACTACTGTTACACATCTGAAGCCCTTTAACGTGTGTGTGTATGTCTGTGTGTGTGATCCATACGAACGTCAGAGTCGTATCTTTTTTTAAAGGTCAAACGCCTCTGCTAATCTAAACGTGTGCGTGTTCTCTTGCGCCACACGGAGCTCGGATCACGTCCTCCATGTGCTTCACCCTGAGTCGATTACATGTGTCCTGCATCACTTACTGAAGCGTACATCCCATAATAATCCAACAAGGAATGCTTCTCAGTTCCTCTCAATCTGCTCGATATCCAGTTCTCCGCCCAGCTGGAATAAGTCCCGCCCCCTTCTGCTACAAAGCCCCGCCCACAAGCATTCACGCTCCTTTCCTGCGGGCCTGCTGCTCTCTGATTGGTGGATGAGGGCGTCTGCTGAGCTGCTCTCTGAATGGTGGATGAGGGCGTCTGCTGAGCTGCTCTCTGATTGGTGGATGAGGGCATCCGCTGAGCTGTCGTTCTGAGCGCGCTCACATGTGTCGTTGAGAAGCGTCGGGCTGCTGGACGGCAGAGTTTGGTCGTCGCCGCTGAATCCTGGACAGCTGAGACTGTGAAAATCCTGCAGCTTCTATTGGGAAAAATCAACAGAAAAATCTACTTTATTTTTATAGTAGTTCATACAGTAGAAATAGACGGATGGGGAGATGGATAGATGGACAAATGGACAGACAGATTAATAGATATAATGATAGAGCGATATATAGATCGGTACAATGATAGATCGATACAAAATTAGATCACTACAACAATAGATATAAGGAATGATATAACGGTAGATCAATACAACGAAAGATAGAGCAATATAACAATAGATCGATACAACAATAGATATATAGAACGATATAATGATAGATCGATCAATGATATATACAGTATATAGAATTATACAATGATAGATCGATACAACGATATATATACAGGGAGTGCAGAATTATTAGGCAAGTTGTATTTTTGAGGATTAATCTTATTATTGAACAACAATCATGTTCTCAATGAACCCAAAAAACTCATTAATATCAAAGCTGAATATTTTTGGAAGTAGTTTTTAGTTTGTTTTTAGTTTGAGCTATTTTAGGAGGATATCTGTGTGTGCAGGTGACTATTACTGTGCAGAATTATTAGGCAACTTAACAAAAAACAAATATATACCCATTTCAATGATTTATTTTCACCAGTGAAACCAATATAACATCTCAACATTCACAAATATACATTTCTGACATTCAAAAACAAAACAAAAACTAATCAGTGACCAATATAGCCACCTTTCTTTGCAAGGACACTCAAAAGCCTGCCATCCATGGATTCTGTCAGTGTTTTGATCTGTTCACCATCAACATTGCGTGCAGCAGCAACCACAGCCTCCCAGACACTGTTCAGAGAGGTGTACTGTTTTCCCTCCTTGTAAATCTCACATTTGATGATGGACCACAGGTTCTCTATGGGGTTCAGTCAGGTGAACAAGGAGGCCATGTCATTAGTTTTTCTTCTTTTAGACCCTTTCTTGCCAGCCACGCTGTGGAGTACTTGGACGCGTGTGATGGAGCATTGTCCTGCATGAAAATCATGTTTTCTTGAAGGATGCAGACTTCTTCCTGTACCACTGCTTGAAGAAGGTGTCTTCCAGAAACTGGCAGTAGGACTGGGAGTTGAGCTTGACTCCATCCTCAACCCGAAAAGGCCCCACAAGCTCATCTTTGATGATACCAGCCCAAACCAGTACTCCACCTCCACCTTGCTGGCGTCTGAGTCGGACTGGAGCTCTCTGCCCTTTACCGATCCAGCCACGGGCCCATCAAGACTCACTCTCATTTCATCAGTCCATAAAACCTTAGAAAAATCAGTCTTGAGATATTTCTTGGCCCAGTCTTGACGTTTCAGCTTGTGTGTCTTGTTCAGTGGTGGTGGTTTTTCAGCCTTTCTTACCTTGGCCATGTCTCTGAGTATTGCACACCTTGTGCTTTTGGGCACTCCAGTGATGTTGCAGCTCTGAAATATGGCAAAACTGGTGGCAAGTGGCATCTTGGCAGCTGCACGCTTGACTTTTCTCAGTTCATGGGCAGTTTATTTTGCGCCTTGGTTTTTCCACACGCTTCTTGCGACCCTGTTGACTATTTTGAATGAAACGCTTGATTGTTGGATGATCACGCTTCAGAAGCTTGGCAGTTTTAAGAGTGCTGCATCCCTCTGCAAGATATCTCACTATTTTTGACTTTTCGGAGCCTGTCAAGTCCTTCTTTTGAGCCATTTTGCCAAAGGAAAGGAAGTTGCCTAATAATTATGCACACCTGATATAGGGTGTTGATGTCATTAGACCACACCCCTTCTCATTACAGAGATGCACATCACCTAATATGCTTAATTGGTAGTAGGCTTTCGAGCCTATACAGCTTGGAGTAAGACAACATGCATAAAGAGGATGATGTGCTCTAAATACTCATTTGCCTAATAATTCTGCACTCCCTTTAGATATATAGAATGATATAACGATAGAGATCAATACAGCGAAAGATATATAAAACGATAGATAGAATGAGATATAGATATATCAATAGGTAGATATAGATCGGTAGAACAATAGATATACAAAACAATAGATAGAATGTTTAAACAATAGGTATAAAAACAGATATAATGACAGATAGATATAGCAATAGATCGATACAACTATAGATCAATGTAATGATAGATATAGCAATAGACATAACAATAAATACGATACCAGGATAGATCGATACAAGCATAGATCGATATAACAATACTGTAGGTAAAATTATAGATTTTATTTACAGGTTATACATTTATGTATTTCTTTTTAATATGATTATTGGTTTGTCTACAACCAGAGACCAGAGGCAAAATGTTCCTTTTTCTGTAAACAATAAAAAAATGACCAAAAATTATGAACTTTTAGACTAAGCAACCTGTCAAAAACTGCTATTATGCAATGCAAATGTTATGTCAGCAGCTTTGACCTCGGTTTGATGCTAGTGAAATATTAAACACTGCTGTTTTATTGTTACCACAAACACACATTTATAAAGGGATAGTTCACCCAAAAAATCTTAATTTATTTACTCATCCTTTACTTGATGGTTACAAGTTTACAACATTCTTCGAAATATCTTCTTTTGTGTTCAACAGAACAAAAAACTCAATATAATAATAATAATAATAATTCCTTACATTTATATAGCGCTTTTCTAGACACTCAAAGGGCTTTACATATTGGGGGGAATCTCCTCATCCACCACCAGTGCCATTTTGCGCCAGACCGCACACCACACACCAGCTGATTGGTGGAGAGGAGACAGAGTGATGAAGCCAATTATGATATGGGGAGGGTTCGGAGGCCATGATGGACAGAGGCCAGTGGGCAGATTTGGCCAGGACGCCGGGGTTAAACCCCTACTCTTTCTCGAAGGACATCCTGGGATTTTTAATGACCACAGAGAGTCAGGACCTCGGTTTACGTCTCATCCGAAAGACGGCGCTCACTGAGCAGTATAGAGTCCCCGTCACTATACTGGGGCATTAGGACCCACACAGACCGCAGGTTGGGCGCCCCCTGCTGGCCTCACTAACACCACTTCCCTAGCTTTCCCATGTGGTCTCCCATCCAGGTACTGACCGGGCGCAGCCCTGCTTAGCTTCAGTGGGCGACCATGTGAGAGTTGCAGAGAGCTAGCTGCCGGCTATGAAATATGGTATGAAACAAGGAAAGGGTGGGTACATTTTAATTTTGGGGTGAACTATCGCTTTAAAAATGCATAAATATAACCTAACGACCAGTGACGATCAAAACCTCAATAAAGACTAAACATCCAATCAGAGCCAGCAATGATCTGATATCTGAAATCACATGTCGGACGCTTCACTACTGACTGACGTGTTATATTAGTGGTCAGGCCTCATTTCCACAGCAACAGAGTATTTGGTTTGTAAATGGAGCCGTTTTTTTTTCCACTGACACAATGATCAACATTGTGTGTGTGTGTGTGTGTGTGTGTGTGTTTATTGTTTGCTGTAGCCACACACACACACACACGCACACAGACACACTAATGGTTTAGTTCTCATTCCTGGAATCAGTGTGTTAACCAGATGAGGGTGATCCTCTCAGAGATGAGCAGAACATCACAGGACACTTTAGATAAATACAGGGTTTAATTCAGCAGAGACAGAAACACTCTGACCAAGTGGACAGAAAAAAGAGGAATACAGACAAAATACCAATCTCCCAAAGACACTTGAGTAATTATGGGCTTGACTAACACTTAAATGAAGCAGATTAATGAGCTGATTTAGGGCTGCAAGGTTGGGGCAGCGGGTAGCACCTTCGCCTCACAGCAAGAAGGTCGCTGGTTTGAGCCTCAGCTGGGTCAGTTGGCATTTCTGTGTGGAGTTTGCATGTTCTCCCCATGTTGGTGTGGGTTTCCTCCGGGTGCTCCAGTTTCCCCCACCAAGTCCAAACACATGGGGTACAGTGGAATTGGGTATGCCAACTCAATAATTTCATTTTAAATAACATGCGAATGTGCGCGTCCGGTGTGTGTTACTTCCAGGGTTCATACACATTTTTACTACCAAAATTCCATGACTTTTCAATGACTTTTCCAAAACTTTCAGGTAAATATTCATGATCATGTTTCATGTAATGTCTACGTACACGTGGTAAATAAGAAAAAATCCAAGTTCAAATTTATTAGAGCATATCAAAAAATATGTGACAATCCCTACAGTTTACATTTATTTTAATATCTGTAAAATAGTTTTTAGAAAGTATCTTGTTTTCTGTGGCTCAGTGGTGAGCACTGTCGCCTCTCAACAAAAAGGTCGCTGGTTCGAGTCCCGGCTGGGTCAGTTGGCGTTTCTGTGTGGAGTTTGCATGTTCTCCCGTGTTGGCGTGAGTTTCCTCCGGGTGCTCCGGTTTCCCCCACAGTCCAAAGACATTTGGTATAGGAGAACTGATTAATTAAATTGTCCGTAGTGTATGTGTGTCAATGAGAGTTTATGGATGTTTCCCAGTGATGGGTTGCAGCTGAAAGGGCGTCCACTGTGTAAAACATATGCTGGATAAGTTGGCAGTTCATTCCGCTGTGGCGACCCCTGATGAATAAAGGGACTAAGCCGAAGGAAAATGAATGAATCTTTCTGTATGTGTGAAAATTTGTTGGCTTGTGTTTTCAAGATTTGTACACATTAGCCTTTAGCACCCACAGTATCTTACCTTTGCAGTTAAGGATTGTTTCTGGATGCGACACTCAAAATGCATCTTGAATTATGGGGAAAGCGAGTGAAAGAGAGGTGAAGCTGAAACTGCTTTTGATTTTTGAAGTTATTGCTTTTGCAACTGGAGATCGCAAAGTTGTGGCGCAGTAGGTATTGCTGTCGCCTCACAGCAAGAAGGTCGTTGGTTCGAGCCTCGGCTGGGTCAGTTGGCGTTTCTGTGTGGAGTTTGCATGTTCTCCCTGCGTTCGCGTGGGTTTCCTCCGGGTGCTCCGGTTTCCCCCACTGTCCAAAGACATGCGGTACAGGTGAATTGGGTAGGCTAAATTGTCCGTAGTGTTTATGGATGTTTCCCAGAGATGGGTTGCAGCTGGAAGGGCATCCGCTGGGTAAAACATGTGCTGGATAAGTTGGCGGTTCATTCCGCTGTGGCAACCCCGGATTAATAAAGGGACTAAGCCGAAAAGAAAAGGAATGAATGAATGAATGAATGAGTTTGCAAAGTTTACCCCACACAGAGAACGTCACGTAAGGGACGGACAGTTCAATTTTATTTTATTTTAAAAATGTACCCAATTTTATCATCTTAAGTACACAGATAATCCAAAACTTTTCCAGGCCTGGAAAATGCCTTTTCGAAATTTCAAGACTTTCCCAGGACCATATGAACCCTGTACTTCTAACTGTCTTCTAACACGGCGCATCCGCTGTGCAACCCACTTAAGCATGGAGTCTGCTTTAGCTTTGTGGATCACTGACTGCAGGATAAAGAACATTATATTACATGTCAACATTACCCGCACAAATAGTAAAAAGCTTTATGAACCTTTTGCTGACAGCGATGAATGTTTGCTCCTGACAACAGGTTTTAATCTTTGGTTTCTATAGTGGGCTACTGGCAGGGGCGTAGCAACCGGGGGGGATATGTCCCCCTCACTTTTAGAGACAGACCATTTAGAAACAGGGGATTAAGGATGTAAACTTTTGGATTTCATACAGCTGTCCCCCCCACTTTTAAAATGTCCACTCCACCCCTGCCTACTGGACTTACGTTTCTAGGAAAGTTTGAACTTTTAGTGTTTAAACAAGAAAAAGTGTGAAAATGTCAATGTCTGTCTGAGAAAAGCGTATAAAGTATGTAGCAAGGGGTTTTACAGCCTTAAAACATCTATAATAATTGTAAAAAATAAAGCTGACTACTTTGCGGATTTCGCCTATCGCTGGTTATTTTAGAATGTATCTCCCGCGATTAACGACGGACCACTGTATTGAAATATCCCAAATTTGCATATTGCAATAGACATATCACAAAAGTTTGCAATAAAGAGTCGCTAACGAAAGTGAAGAGTGAAGTTGTGTGGTTTGTTTACAAACTAATTTCGAGAGGATCACGTGCTTATGATTGAACACAGCTGGTCCCACTTAACTCCGCATATTGCGCCAATCAGATGAACACGGACACACTATAAATTACCAGAGCACTTTGCTCCAGTCATCTTCGTTTGAAGAATCACCCCCCCCCCCCCCCCTTCTCCAATAGGGCGGCACGGCGGCCAGTGGGTAGCACTGTTGCCTCACAGCAAGAACCCCGCTGGTCCGTTCCCTCGGCCGGTTGACGTTTCTGTGCGGAGTTTGCATGTTCTCCCTGTGTTCATGTTGCATGGTTTCCTCCCATCGTTCAAAGAAAGGCACCATAGGAAAATTGACTAATCAAAATAGCATTCTAAGGCAACTCTTAGCCAGATATATCCAGTAGTTCACAGCAGGGGAGTTCTCGAGACCACCAGAGCTCAGACTTTCCTCTCGCCCTACAAACGGGAGGAAGCCCCGGGCTCAAGGATATTCTGAGCTCAGGGCTCTCTCCCGGGACAGCATGCCAAACACACTTTATTACCAATCATCAGATAAGTGTGAACTCTTGAAGTTGGGGTTGGGCCACCTAATGGTACGTTCACACCAGATACGGATGAAGCGCCAAGCATGAGTGATTAACATGTTAGGTCAATGCAAAGATGCGATCAGAGATCCTGCAGGGCTATTCGTGCGAATTGAGCATTTTGGGCATTTGACGTGAATCGCTCGAGTTGGAAAATCTAAACTTTGGCAGAGATTCACACCACATTAACCAATCAGCAGCTTGCTCTTGTATGGGTGAGATTATAACATGGCGTCTGTAGTGTGTGTCCAGAGGGGAAATTCTCCTGCAGACACCGGACAACATCTCATCAAACTGGGCTCGGCTCAGTCAGGGCGTACTCTCACTAGGCACAGTTGCCTTGAACCGCGCCGAAGCGCGCTTGTGTCCCCTTCCCTCTCCCCTGACAGCCTGCAGTCACACTGCATCTTCACTTCGGACCCAGAGCACGCTTATGTCATCGATGATGTGACTTCAGTTTAACAGGAAGATAAGCGCTCTCACTCAGCACAGTGGAGATTGCTTTAGTTATATCGTTTTGTATTATTTTTAGCCGTTTGGGATGCAGTGACACGCAGTTAAAAATTGTGCTGAACAGACCCACCACTTTTGACGCTCATACATGATCATAAAAGTCCTCGTGCTGCATGTATTAGGAGGTTTGCTGAAGATGCAGCGAGGGGTTTGCGTCTTTAATAAACTATGAAGGTTCACGTTCATTGAAAAGTAAGAATGATTAACAAATCAGTATGAAACAGTCCCTAAACAATGACGTTGCGTCTTCAGTTTCAAGCTCAGGCGCGCTTTGCACTCACACTACAAGCATATCACGCCAAAGCCTAACCGAACTGATTTGGAGCACTCACACTTGTCAAACAAACCAGGAAATGTGCCTGGGCACGGTTCGGATAGCATAGTGTGAGTGCACCCTCAGAAGCACTGCTGAAAGCCTCCATCATCCAGGTACAGTTTCTGGAGCAGTTGATGAACTCACAGAGCTGGGTGCACCTCTGAAAGGATCTAGTGGACTGCGCCGAATGAATATATGCCGTTTTTCAGCTTTCCTAAAGCAACAAAGCACAGCTATTCTCTCAATAAAATCCATGTTAGCCATTTAGCAATGAACCTAGAGTCACTGGGCAGACACATGCCCAGCCCATGATGCGAATCTGCATCTATTGTGAAGTAAATCTGATGCACGAATGAACTGAGTAAACTCACGCGTCTATCTACATGCGAATAGCACAATATATTCGTGCAAACCGTACCTGGTGTGAACACCCCATTAGAGCAGGGGTGCCTCCAAGGGGTGGCCACGGCCACCCCAATATGATTTTGCTGTTGACATTATTAATTTAAATGTACTTATGTAAATTCCCAATATTTCAATAAATAAAACGCAGCCACTAAATTATTGTTGGTCACACTGACGTAGCTGATTCACTGCTCTCCCCCTCAGCGCTGGTTCAACGCTGGTGAAAGCAAACTGACGCATGCGCGCAGAAAACCATTCCCGTGCGCCTCACGCACTCCTGTGAGAATCCCGGTTGTTTCCGATAAAATACGTGCCGCTCATGCGTCGTGAAACAGGAGTAACAGCCTTTTGTGCAGAGGTGTCGGCACGCATCGAGTTTTGCAAGTCGACTAAACTAAAGTTTATATAATATGATGATGTAGTAACTTTCACTAAGCATGGCTTTAAAGCAGAAAGGAGGGATAAAGAGTCAGGGAGGTAAGACTTCATTACATTATGTTGTGTATGGGATGGTTCGCCCATGGTGTCATTTAAACTAGAACCATCACTGCCCTCCCCGATCATCGTTGACGGCACACACACACCTTCAATAGACAGCAATGGCAATATAATATTTACCTTAAAGTACATCAATAGAAGAAGCTGCATTAATAATAATGTGGCTCAAAAAGGAATATGGATAAAGTATATTATTAGGGTCTGTATAGTGAATGTGTGTGTAGTAATGCCTTTTGTTCAGTTTGTTCATTTGTTTGTTTTATTAATTAATTCATGAATCTTCATGAATTTTAGACTTGGCATATACCATATTCTGTGCAATAAAAGTATGTAAAAAATAACTAAAAACATATATATATGAAAAGTGTTTTTAAACTAAATATTGATTTTTATTTGATTTGCACATGTACTTGCTGAATTATTTCAAGGAATAAATTGCAATATTTTAAGAGTAATTAATTAAACGAATTAAAACCACATTATTTCATTTACCAGAAACAAAAATATAACAACATTACACTGAATTCATACATTTTTTTTGTGTGCCACCCCAAGATTTGCTGCGGCCTCTTCTGGCCACCCCTAAGAAAATGTTTTGGGGGCGCCACTGCATTAGAGTATCTCTGGGGGCCCAAAAAGTGCATGGGCCCTTAGAATCGTTCTAACTTTCCCCCCTATCACCGCCATGATACATACACAGCGTACATGCACACATACACGTGACACATACACATATTAGAATATACCATGAAAGTTATTCATCAGAGATAGTCAGAGAGACACTGAAATGATTAGGGGGTAAAGTCATTTTGGCAGTGTAACGTTTACCTGTGTCATCTTGAGCAGGTCCAGCGAGGGCCTCTGTTTGTGCGAGTCGGCCGGTCTCCTGCGCTTGACTCCGATCTTCTGATGGTTGTGAACGCAGGGCTGTGATCGGCTGCGTGCAAGTCCACTCTGCCCGCTGCGGCGCTGCAGCTCTGGGGTGGATTCAGGAGAGCTGGCTTCCGCGGGGCAGATCTGCTCATGCGAACGGTACAGCGTCTGCGGTGTCTGTGGACACTCGGAGAACGCCTGGAATGGGAAACCGTGAGCGAAGGGCTCTAGATGACTGCTGTGCGCAGGCAGACTGAAGCTGGAGCTGCGCTGCATTGCAGGAAAGCCTGACGGATTGAAGACTCCTCTCTGGACGCTCCCACCACTGTGGCAGCGCCGCTTTTCCACAGCCGTCCAGACGCGTGAACCCTGCGGACGCCAGGACGAGCGACAGCCCAGCTCATCCGAGCAGGACAGTGAGCGGCACTGGCGTTTGCTGGGCGGAGCAGCGCTGGCAGGAGATGCTTCGCTCAGACTCAGATCCCGCAGTAACCCGCTGATGCCGCCAGCGGCGCCCGCCTCACGCATGCTGTCCCACAGACTCTCCAGACTGGAGCCCACAGGCCGCTGCTGGACGCCACACACACTGCCAACATCCGCCCAGCACCCAGAGTCTGCAACACAACACAGCGGAGAGAGGATATCAGATACCGGATACAACATGATGAATCAACCAAAATCAGTGCATGTCTCACTGCAAATATGATCTGAATGGTTAAAGGTGCTGTATGTAAATTTGTGACTCTTCTAAAGCATAAAAACACCATCATATGTTTGCAGATATTTAGAAACATGCTCAGTGAACATTCTTGTTTATCTGAAAAACAATGCTGAAGTCAGATATTCTGCTTTGAAAAAGTGCATCACGTGCTGAACGACTGTCTTTGTTTTGGTGCCTTTAACCCGCCCAGTGCCAGTTTAGCCAATTATATTTCAGCAACCTGGGTTGCCTTGGTGGAAAACCGTGTTATTTCATTCATTCAGTCAGGAAGGTTCTAAAAGCATTCGTCCGCGACCGAAATGCGACCTCCGGTGGACAGTAGCACACTCTGAAATGAGACGCAGATTCAGAGTTCCACATGAGGAGGTTATTAATTAGCAATATAATATAAATATTGAGAACGTAAAGATTAGGTGAGCAGGTTATACTTGTAACCCTGTGTTCAACAACACGCTACGTGACGAGATTTGCAGAGATTTTGTTGTTTGCACCAGACGAAACATGAAAGAAAAGTTAAATACAGCCATTCAGAAGCACAGAATAGTGCACTCACTGCACTCCAATGAAATAGTAAGGTTTATAATCTAATTAATACATATTAAACATGATTAAATGTCTCAGTTCTGAAGCTCAATCTAAATCGGTTTATTTTATTTTCAAGATCTGAGGTGATCTGCTGCTGCTCTCAGTAGTATGGCAATAAATGTCATGTGAAATGGCATTCAGACTTACATTATTAGCATTTAACACTGAATAAAGCACGTGAGGTGTTTCTAATATAAATTCGATTTGTTTCTAATATTTAATATCAATTCGAGGTGTTGGTTAGAACAAAAACTCTTAATATAGAGAACATTCCTTCTATCGCGTGCCGTTCCTTTTATTAGGAACATGGTTTAAATCAGCCTTTAGGCTCGACAGTCAGGCACACTGCTGATGGTGTCGTCAATCTGGCAACCTGCGCTTGCGTTTCTTTTGAAACAGGAGTGCAATACCTAGTTCAACCACTGGGTGTCAAACTTACATACTGCACCTTTAAAAAATGCATAACTGTGTTCATTTATACATGAGCAGCTCATGATTAGTGGAGAAAACACACATTTACATTTAGTTGTTAAGCAGATGCTTTTGTCCTAAGCGACTTACAATTGAGGAGGCATTCAGACATTCAACATCAAGAGCCAATACACACAAGCAGTGCTAATTATATAGAGGACTTTTACATAGAACTTTTATGGTGCATTCACACCAGATGCAGATGAAGTGTTACGCAAGAGTGATTTATATGTTAAGTCAATGCAAAAAGACGTAATTAGACATACTGCAACATTATTCACACAAATGATGCAATTCTAGTGAATGGCACGAAGCAACTTGAGCAATATTTGAACAATTGCTCAAGCTGAAAAAAAAAATGTTTTTTTAAAAATCATTAAAGCAAGTTTTTTGGTCTCCTAAATGTAGAAAAACCACAAAAACATCCAGAACATTTCTAAATCTAGAGTCCTGCAGCTCATATGGACGAGGCTCATGTGTCTGAATGAGTACGTATCACATGATTTACGGCTTCCTATGAACCAGGATCAAAACCACAGCAGAAAACTCAGATCTGACCCCCAAAAGAATGCACCAGCCTCCAGTCTGAGCCGTTTCTTTAGGCCGAACAAAAGGGCCGAGTTCACAGGAAGAGCCTGTAGACGCTCACAAACAACACAGCTGTGCCTGAGAAACAAAGAGGCCAAAAATAGAGCGTCTGATCGGTGGCAGGAGGCCAGACGAATGAACATCTGTGTGTGGAGTGTGTGTTTGGGTTACTCCTCCTGACACGGATCACCAACACACACAGCACGACAACGCTGACCAGCTACTGTCCGTATACTTCATGTTCGAGTTACTCTGAATAATGTGAAATGTCACTGGGGGAAAGAGGAAAGTGAGAAACATGAAGAACTACGATCTCTTAATACTTTTACCTTACACATACATACATTTACATTTCACAGAATTTCTACAAAGTATGTTCTATACTTTAAACTCACAGACTTTTTTGGTCACATCCATAACGCATGTTTATTTCCTCATTTAAAGGGCACCTATGGTAAAAAATCTACTTTTCAAGCTGTTTGGACAGACATATGTGTAGGTGTAGTGTATAGACCGTCATATTGGGCTGATATAAACAGACTCAGTCCTTTTTTTTCAATTTAACAACATAAAAACGGCGGACCAATTGGAGCGGTTTTGAGACTGACCGCAACTTGACGTAGGAGTGTGGTCCCCCCGCCCACCAATATTGATTGACAGGTGCGCATTACCATATCCTCAGTATATTGTTTCACGTCCGCCATTTTCAGCGTGTGAGTCAAAGCGACATCACCAAAGAAACACCCTTGCTCTATTTTTAGATGTAAGGCTCCTTGGGCTCATCATTCACCACGTTATCGCTCTCCTCGCCGCCAGTGTTTGTAAGTTTTGGTGGGTTTGCATACATGTGTACTTTTCATTGCGTCTTCCTTAAACTTCAGTGGTTTGCATTTCCTGCGGTCACCGAAGCTCCCTGTCATCTTGACTAGGTGCAGCTGGAAAGTGCGAGCGCGTTGCCTCACGAGCATCCCTCTATTGAAAATAACGAACTAACGACGCGCAGCGCCATGCATTTCGCGCTGTCGCGGATGAAGGTGAGGACCAGGGGGTTCGCTCACTATTCTGCCGCCTAGGTCGCCTCTCTGGACACGCTGGCCCTGCTCAGGACACTTCATATTTCTGCCGCAACACAGAGCGTTATCTGAATAGTTTCATTTTAAATAACATGCGAATGTGTGCGCCTGGTATGCCGTGTCGTGGCTCTGAGCGGTGCATCCGGTGTATGACGCCCTTTAGTTATAGCCTCAAGCAGGTCGTACACCAGAAGCGCCGCTCGGTGACAAGCAGCGTCGCGCCACAAAGCGGCATGCATTTCTGAAATCTAAACATAAGTTTCTATCAGGTGACGCACACTGGCGCCGCAAGTGTGCGATACTTTCAACTGTCATGTGCGTGCCGCATCGCGGTGCATCCGGTGCGTGATGCCCTTCAGTCAAAGTTAATTCAGTGTGCTTGGTTATTAGTCTCGGTGTAGGCTACAAGCTCGGAGCTTTAAACTAGCACACAGTTGGCTGTAAAACTATACAAAGACACAAATGACTTTGTAGTCTCTGCTTGGTCTGTGCTCGAGTCGTACATGTACGGCTGAATGCTGGTCCTCTCACTCATGTTGCTTCTCTCTGTCTGCCTGTCTGTTGCCATACACAAAGCGGGGGAGCTCTTGGCTCTGCCCCCTTGTTAAGTTGGGCGGGAAGTCGAAACTAATTTTCATGTGAAGAAAATTCCACACCTCTAAAACGACGAACTGTGTACACGCCCCTAAAATCACACTTTTTAACACATTATAATAAAAATATCTGAATTGTGTTTTGAACTGAACCTAAACTGGCACACTCAGAAGAGCCATAATATTAATAATACATCTTAAAAAAGGGGTAAACTAGGTGCCCTTTAAAATATAATATATGTTTACAGATTGATATTTTTTCTGCTCCCATAACTCTGTGGTTAGTTGTTTTGGTAAATATAAACAGATGTTTCAATATAATGTTAACATATGGACCATTTCAATGTGGTGATGTCATTGGCCCATGAACATTTCCTGCTTGTTCTCAAAAACTATTTTTAACTCTAACAAGTGGCAATTCAATCATATCTCAACATTAAAACAGCTGTCATAACATTATTTATCAATATGTGGGCCTTTTGGATTCTTGGAAGCTACGGAAATTATTATTAAATTGTTATTGTTTACATCCCTCTAAATGGTCTATACTTTCTCTGTGAATTTATTGTGTTTTACAAACTCTAAATGTATTGTTTTACTAGTACTTTTGTGTATTTACATGTCTAAAACATAAAATAAGCATTGGGTGGTTAAAAACACTGCATAATTCCCCGAGTTCGAACTGAAATGGGGAAGCGAGCCATTAGTTATGCCACCCCCTCATCCTGGAATACTCCTCAGTCTGAACTAAAAATGTCTGAGCTCATCCCAACCAAATCTTTTCACTCTATCCCTTATAAACAACAACAGTCCTTTCTCAATATGCTTTTAACATATTGTAATGTGGTAAAACTAAACAACTAAACTCTCGGCTTAGTCCCTTTATTAATCTGGGGTCGCCACAGCGGAATGAACCACCAACTTATCCAGCACATGTTTTACATAGCGGATGCCCTTCTAGCTGCAACTCATCACTGGGAAACATCCATACACTCTCATTCACTCATACACTACGGTCAATTTTAGCATGCCCAATTCACCTGTACCTTCGGACCGGAGCACCCGGAGGAAACCCACGCAAACGCGGGGAGAACATGCAAACTCCACACAGAAACGCCAACTGACCCAGCCGAGGCTCAAACCAGCAACCTTCTTGCTGTGAGGTGACAGCACTACCTACTGTGCAGCACTACCTACTGTGTCGCCATTATCCTAACTTTCTATTTATTATTATTATTATTTTTTTTTTTTCATAAGTCAGATGTTGCGGACCTCTTGGCCAGGTCACCTTTGTAAATGAGATCTCCATCTCAATGGGTTTTTTATCTGGTTAAATAAAGAAACATATATGTTTTAAGCTTTTACTGCAAATATCACATCCATAATGCTGGTATTGCTCTAATATTGTTATTTAAATACCTTGCACAACAACCTGATATTTGAACTAAAGAATGTTAGATTTGTCCAACAATTGCACTTGCGATAAGAATGAAATGAAACAAGAAAATTGTTATTAATCTGAAAAGTTTTGCATTGATATATACAAATGCTTAACATTTTTTAAGGTGTTAATTAAAATAAAAGTAAGTACTAACATTTTGGCCTTAACAAAAATCTGTGTTGGAGATATTTACAGATTAGGCATCTATTAAATAGTACTTTTAAAACGGGAAGTCGAGCTCCAGAAGAGGATTGCATTGTTTTTTGTGTGATTAAGTTTTTGTTGATTTTACATGTGAGTGGTCACAGCATCTTTACAATATCCTTTCAATAAACAAAACAAGATCCACTCCTCAACCCCCCCCCCCCCAGCCCACCCAGAAAAACACCCACCCCACCCCCCAGCGGTGCCAAAGTCCATGCCATCCCACAATAGCATTGCAATCAAGACAAATAACAAAAAAAAATACACTAACAAAAGTAAATAGAAAACCACACAGACTATCAGAGATTTAAAGATTCAAGTTGTTGCACATTAATGTCGATTATCCATGAGTCTTTCTGCCAGTTTGTCCGCAGCCGTTTTCCACGCATCAAGAGTTGAGGCTCTAGCTTTATTTATTCTGGCTGTTGAAAGTTCTAACAATACTACGTCATAAAACTGATATAGCCACTGCCGAATAAATAAAGTATGCGGAGGGAGCCATCTTTGCACAATTATCTTTTTTGCGAGGATTGCAATTTATCAGTAATTCTTAGAGCATATGGCAGAGGGCACAAAGATTCAGTGTATTATAAATGGTTAGTGGAAAAGATGGGGGGTAGTTTCTGTTCTGCTCTTAAAACTGTTTGGAGTAAAGAGCTAAATTGTACATTTAGCAATGAACATTGGAAAAAAAATTGCCAAAACTGTAAAGTAATGTCAAGGAATTTAGGAGTGTGCTTAATGCAATTTTAAATTTTAAATCATTTTTATTGGACTTTAAGGCCCGTACATACCGAGATGTTTTTTGCTCACGTTTTCCATTGACGTATAACGCCTCGTGACTAAATAAAGGGCGCCAATGTGATCGTGCACACCAACGCGCAAAACGGCAAAAGTGTTATTTTAAAAAAAAAAACGCCTCATGCTCGATTTTTTGTTTTGACGCGCCACATCAAAACCTTCTCCACCAATCAGATTGGCACTTTTGTCCACGTGCACGGAGCTGCTGAAGATAAAGTAAACAGCACTTGGAGGCGCTCAAGCGCAACACTGTCAATGCGAGCGCACATTGAAGAAGAAGCCCAGAGGCGATATGAACGTGGAGCTGCTTATTGCACTGGTGAACAATAATCATTTCTTTATCGCTAGAGCTGGAGCTGCTACTTGAACCATCCATAACAACAAGCGTGTCAACTTTGTCTTCTGTGTTACAAGCGGGTGTCAGAAGCTTAAAGTTGTGTAGCGCCATCTAACGTCAAGGAGTGATTTTGCATACTCTTCTGCTCAACGCCTGTGAAAATCGCTTGGGTTTGAATCTGGAAAAACATCTTGAAAAACGCTGACGATAAACGCAAACGAAAAGCGTCCCGGTGTGTACGAGCCTTTAAAGTAGGCTTTTCAGGCTTGGCTTGAAGGACTCTACTGAATGCTGGAAATGTGAAAGTGAAGAAGGAGACTTGATGCATGCCCTGTGGTCCTGCTCTAAAATACAGGAATTCTGGATTAAAGTGTATAATTACATTTTGGATGTTTCTGGATGCTGTTTTTCATTTTGTCCTTACATATATGTACTGGGAGACCCGTTCGTGTAGGGATTTGGGGGGGAAGATGTCTGAATGGATTCAAATAAGTATTATGATTGGAAGACAAATCATTATGAGGGGATGGCGTTCAGGTCCACCATCATTTCAAGAATGGGTTACAGAACTGAGGAAGGTGGCAGCATATGAAAAAATGACATATGGATTACTAGATAATGTTTATCAGAGATGATGGGGAAATTATTTGGCGTTTTTGGAGAATGAATAAGGCCACTGTGGTGAGACTAGGGTTGGGCGATGTTGACCAATTTAGCATCGTATGATGTCTAATGTGAAACATCGAGATGGACGATGGCATCGACTTCATAGGGGAGGTGAATTAATTATTTATGAATAATTAATGAATTCATAACTAATTAATTATTTGTAGCCTACCGTTTCAACTACCTGGTCTTTGTTTTACCCATAACCAAAGAAGTTACACACAAATTACCACCTGTCAATAACTTTTTCCGTGGGACTCTGGCATGAGTAGACAGAGTGTGTGATCTGTGTCAGTCATTTGTTTGTTGCGGTGGATGGCGGAGGGGTCCCGTGGACGAAAGTGAGCGGCGCGTGGGGTCCGATGTACACTGTTCTCTGGAGCTCAGATGAGCGCATGATAGTGTGTGTGTCTGTGCGTGTGTGGCTGTGTCTGTGTGTGGCTGTGGTCACATGATGTGCGTTTTCAGTGGACGGAGGGCTGTTCAGAAACGCTAGATGAAACACCAGTGTGGACGTGGGTCATTTTCGTTCTAAAATGCCATTTTAAAGGTGCTGTATGTAAGTTTTTTACTCTTCTAAAGCATAAAAATACCATAATATGTGTGCAGATATTTAAGAAACATCCCAAGTGAACATACTTGTTTAACTGAAAAACAATGCTGAAGTCAGATATTCTGCTTTGAAAATGGGTTTTCCGTGCCGGAACACTGTCTTTGTTTACATAAATTTCATATGCACGATGCCAGTTTAGCCAATTATAATTCAGCACCCTGGGTTGCCTTGTTGGAAAACAGCGTATTTCATTCATTCATTCAGAAAGACTCTGAAAGCATGCGTCCGTGACCAAAAAGAACAGTATGAGAGACAGATGCAGTTCCACATGAGGTTATTAATTAGCAAATTACATAAATATTACGAACGTAAACATTAGGTGAGCAGGTTACATTGTAACCGCGTGTCCTAACAACACGCTGTGACGAGAGAGGCAGTGATCAGCTATTTGGCTGTTTGCACCAGACGAGACACGGCAGAAATGTAAATACAGCCTTTCAGAAGCACAGAATATGCACTCGCTCACCAAACGGTAAGGTTTAGAATCTATTTAATACATGTTAACCCACTTTAACATCAATGTAGATGCTGAATCATATGTGTTTACTTCTAAAGTTCAATTTCAGACGGTTTATTGTATTTTCAAGATCTGAGGTGAACTTTCTGCTTTCAGTATATGGCAACAAATGCCATGTAAAATGCATTCAAACTCGCATTGTTAGCATTTAGCACAGAATAAAGCACACAAGGCTTACCTGAGGTGATCTAGCTGTCATAGGTTTCTGTTGTTCAGCTGTGAGAAATAGAAGCCATTTCTAATATATCAATTCGAGGTGTTGGTTAGGACAAAAACTCCTTTTAATATGGAAAATATTCCCTCTATCGCGTGTCGTTGCTTTTATTTAGAACACAGTTTAAATCGCTCGCTCCTGTACACAATCTGGCATCCCAGCGTACTTTTATTATGATCCAGGAGTGCAATACCTAGTTCAACCACTGGGTGTCAAACTTACATACTGCACCTTTAATACTAAGCTGTATTAGTGTAAACGGGGCCTGAGTGTGTATTTTTCACGAGCGAGTTTGCAACGGGGGCGGGGCGGAGGATCGGCGATGCCGGCTCAGCATCGTGATGTCTATCGGCCATCTGCGATGGATCTATCGGCCCAACCCTAGGTGAGAAGCACAGCAAAAATTTAATTATCTTATTTGATTTATGTATTATTATTATTATTGTATTGATATTGTATTTATGTGTTATTTTTTTTTACTATTATTATGTTTGTATGTGTGTTTTTTATTTTTTATTTATTGAGTCTTATATTATTTATCTGTATTTACTGGATTTATGATAGCAACATCTAATTACAGCCACTGCCGCTGTTGGGGAGGGGAGGGAAAAGGGGATGTTAAAAGGAGGTTAAAATTTGTAAACTGATTGTACTGTTAAATTATTGAAAAAAATAAAAAACTTTAATTATAAAAAACTAAAAGTAAGTACTGAGTTATTAAACTACTTACTGAGGAATTAGTTTACCTTTTTTTAAAAATATTATTTAATTAATTTTCCTTTGGGTCCCTTATTTATCAGGGGTTGCCACAGCGGAATGAACCGCCAACTATTCCAGCATATGTTTTACGCAGCAGATCCCATTCCAGCTGCAACCCAGTACTGGGAAACATCCATACACTTTCACATTCACACACACACTCATACACTATGGTCAATTTAGTTCATCAATTCCCCTATAGCGCACGTGTTTGGACTGTGGAAACCGGAGCACCCGGAGGAAACCCACACCAACACGAGGAGAACATGCAAACTCCACACAGAAATGCCAACTGACCCAGCCAGGACTTGAAACAGTGACCTTTTTGCTGTGAGGCCAAAGTGCTAACCACCACCGTGTCACCCCTTAAATAATATTTTAATGATGTATTAGTGATAAAAACATTTTTTGTAAGTAACTTGCTCAACAGGCTATTTTAATGGCTCTACCTTTCCCACAATGCTAAAACTAAATCTATAAATATGTAAAAAGGAAGATCTACACAGCTTGAGAAATAATGGAGAGGAATTGAAAGTGCTATTCTGCTATTTAAAAGGCATTTCATAAATGTGAGTGAAAGGTTTGTGTGTTCAGATCTACACAGATCACTTACAGGAATGAAACTGGGTTTCCTGACGACTCGTTTGAGCAGATCTCAATCTATTCTTAGAACTTTCACTAATTTGTTAACATTCACAAATAGATACAGTGGCCAGCATAAATGAGTACAGCCCTTAAAGAGCTCTCTTGCAAATATAAATTATTACTTCTATATAGATAGTTGTGTATATAGTAAGTAGATATTTTTAAAAAGCATAAAAAGGGGGATGGGTGGCGCAGTGGTTAGCACTGTGGCCTCACAGCAAGAAGGTCGCTGGTTCGAGTCCCGGCTGGGTCAGTTGGCATTTCTGTGTGGAGTTTGCATGTTCTCTCTGTGTTTGCGTGGGTTTCCTCCGGGTGCTCCAAACTAGGACTGTGCGATTTGGGGAAAATATCTAATTGCGATTTTTTTTAACAGATATTGCAATTTTGATTTGATTTGCGATTTAATTTTGTATTCAATCTTCAGCTTAATAATCTGTATTGTAGCTTCTTACTGCTAAAATGCAGTGAGTGTTAGTTTAAAAAGGAAGTTAAAGGATATTAACTAACAAATTTCTTTTCAAATATTCCGAAATTAAACACTAACTTTTCTCTAGATCAAGCTGTAAGCTCAAATAAAATGACCTTACCTTTCTGTAAACAAGTTCAACTCAAATTAGGTAGATAATATAGCTTATTATTATATATATATATAATTAATTCTAAAAATACAGAACACTCAGCAAACCAACACGGCTGATAAGAGGCAGATTAAAAAGTTCTGATTGGGCAAAATGAAAGTGTGCTCACTCAGTTGGCTAGTAAGGCTGTCAAACACAGACAGCAGTCATACATTTACTCTGGTTTAGGGAAATTGAATGATACATATACCCCCGGTTTCACAAACAAGGTTTAAGGCTAGTCATAGATTAAATTGCATGTTTGAGCTGTTTCAACTGAAAATAACTTGCAGTGAGATGTCTTAAAATATGTCAGTGTCATTTTTTGTCTACAGGTGCACACCAGTAATGTATTTTATTAAGGCTGTTTTTATAAATGTGGCTTAAATAGCCTAATTTAACTAAGGTCTAGTCCTGGCTTAAGCTAAGCCCTGTTTGTGAAACTGGGCCATACAGTTGAAGTCAGAATTATTAGCCCCCCTTTTAATTTTTTTTTCTTTTTTAAATATTTCCCAAATGATGTTTAACAGAGCAAGGAAATTTTCACAGTATGTGTGATAATATTTTTTCTTCTGGAGAAAGTCTTATTTGTTTTATTTCGGCTAAAATAAAAGCAGTTTTTATTTTTTTAACATCATTTTAAGTAAAAAAAATATTAGCCCTTCGAGCTATTTTTTATTTCGATAGTCTACAGAACAAACCATCATTATACAATAACTTGCCTAATTTCCCTAACCTCCCTAGTTAACCTAATTAACCTAGTTAAGCCTTTAAATGTCACTTAAAGCTGTATAGAAGTGTCCTGAAGAATATCTAGTAAAATATTATTTACTGTCATCATGGCAAAGATAAAATAAATCAGTTATTAGAAATGAGTTATTAAAACTATTATGATTAGAAATGTGCTGAAAAAATATTCTCCCTGTAAACAGAAATTGGAAAAAAAAAATAAACAGGGGGGAGAATAATTCTGACTTCAACTGTATATTTCATATCGCAGCCTCCTGCGATTAGCTTAACTGCAATGTTTCCAATCGCGATAGCGATTCAATTTCGATTAATCGCACAGCCCTAGTCCAAACACATGCGCTATAGGTGAATTGGGTAAACTAAATTGGCCGTAGTGTATGAGTGTGTGTGTGCGAATGCGAGTTTGTATGGGTGTTTCCCAGTACTGGGTTGCAGCTGGAATGGCATCTGCAGTGGCCAGCATAAATGAGTTCCCCCCTTACAGACCTCTCTTTTTAATGAATACTTTTAGATATAAATTAATATGCATTAGATATAAAAAAAAGCATACAAAAGGAGAGAACAAAATGACATCCAAATCACGCCCATTTTTATTAACACATGATCTAAAAAAAAAAACTAAAACCACATGAGTTTTTTGATGTGCATGTTGAAATTTATTCTGTAAATGTGTTTTCTTTTATTTAATTTTGTCTTATCGGATTAAAAGTGCATCCAATTTTTTGTTCATTTTCAACAATTACGCACATGTTAGCGTTTCCATTATGCATTTTTTATTGCAATATCTTAAGATGTGTACACATGGTATAAGAATCAGAGAGTAAAACTCAATACCTCTTAAGACTTTTTAAACACTCTTTACATGCATTTTGAGACCTCATAACCACTTTAATGTTGGCGACATTTTACCATACAGTATATTTACTAAATAGTGACTGTAAGAAACGAATCCTATTTACTGAATAAAATTGCTAATCCAGCAGGGGGCGCCTGTAGAATTGCAGGAATAACAGTGTTGCCTTGGTTACTGCAGTAAACAAAGCAGCGTGATGATCTAGCAACCTGATATTTAGATTAAATTCAGGCAAACTTTAGCATACAGCTATACACTGTACAATCGAAAATTATACAATATTCAATAAAATAGCATTTAAAGGGCACCTAGTTTACCCCTTTTTTAACATGTAATATTAATTTTATGGCTCTTCTGAGTGTGCCAGTTTAGGTTCAGTTCAAAACACAATTCAGATGTTTTTATTATAATGTGTTAAAAAGTGTGATTTTAGGGGCGTGTACACAGTTCGTCGTTTTAGAGGCGTGGAATTTTCTTCACATGAAAATTAGTTTCGACTTCCCGCCCAACTTAACAAGGGGGCGGAGCCAAGAGCTCCCCCGCTTTGTGTATGGCAACAGACAGGCAGACAGAGAGAAGCAACATGAGTGAGAGGACCAGCATTCAGCCGTACATGTACGACTCGGACACAGACCAAGCAGAGAGTACAAAATCATTTGTGTCTTTGTATACTGTTGTTGGCTGCTAGTTTAAAGCTCCGAGCTTGTAGCCTACACCGAGACTAAAACCACGCACACTGAATTAACTTTGACTGAGGCTATAACTAAAGGGCGTCACACACCGGATGCGCCGCTCAGAGCAGCGACATGGCACACCAGAGACACACATGCGCATGTTATTTAAAATGAAACTATTCAGATGGAGCTCTATGGCGCGGCAGAAATATGAACAGTGTCCTGAGTCGTGGCTGGGCGCCGCGGACAGCCACCGACTTGCGGCGCCGGTGTGTGTACCCTGATAGAAACCCATGTTTAGAATTCTAAAATGCATGGCGCTGCGTGGCGAGACGCTGCGCTTCTGGTGTGAGACCTGCTTAAGGCAAGTTCGTTATTTCCAATAGAGTGACACGCACGTAAAGCAACACGCTCGCACTTTCCAGCTGCACCTAGTTAAAATGACAGGGAGCTTCTGTGACCGCGGGAAATGCAAACAGCTGAAGTTTAAGAAAGACGCAATGAAATGTACACATGTATGCAAACCCACCTAAAGTTACAAACAATGGTGCCGATGAGAGCGATCATGTGGTGAATGTTGATCTTGTGTTGAGCCCAATGAGCCTTACATCTAAAAATAGAGCAAGGGTGTTTCTTTGGTGACATCGCTTTGACTCACATGCTGAAAATGGCGGACGTGAAACAACATACTGAGGATATGGTAATGTGCGCATGTCAATCAATATTGGTGGGCGGGGGGACCGCACTCCTACATCAAGTTGCGGTCTATAGACCTTTTTCTTGGCTGCTGCATGGAGGCCACCATAGCGACCAGCGTCTTCCGGTGGATGGTTAGAACTTCCGTTTACAGTGTTTACAACTGATAATTTGCGCTCCGAAAATGAGTTTCAATAGCGTTTTGAGTGGATTACGGAGTGTTTTGGTGACACACAACTTTGAAAGGTGTGTGTTAAAGCTGTTATAATCTGTCAGATGTGGTTCAAGCGCGAGAGAAAAACGTTCTCCTAGTTCACATGTCTGCCGTCAGAAATACAGTGTGTGTGTGTGTGTGTGTGTGTTTCCCCGGCCTGTCAGCTGTTAGCTCAGCGGCTCTTTAGCACACACACGCACGCAATACTTCACTGCATCATAGAGCAAACCCAGATTACTGGCATGAAACATATCAGGTGTGTAAGTCATGCAATTTATAAAAATGACCAATAAAAGTCTGTTACTGATACTCTGCTGGCTGATCTGCTGTTCATTCTAATCGCGAGCCGTTTGTGTTTCATTAGTGTGTTGTATTTACCACGGTTTGTGTTTTTCTGTCTTTTCAAAACGTCACTTTATTTTCACTTTGTCACAGTTATTAAATCAGTGTGTTAGTGGGACAGTACAGTAGGCTACGTGTGTGTTAAACATTTTGGTGAACTATATTTGTTTGGGCTAGACTAGTTATATATCTGAAAGAAAGAGAAACTGTTGACTTTAGCGATGACGAGGCTTCATTTAAACGGCAGAAGATGCCGTCTGTCAACGAGAGAAAAATGCCTCAGCCATCGTATTAGATCACATTTTTTTTAAATGATCAGTCCAGGAGGTGGCGCTGATCGACAGCAGTATTAGTTCAAAGATGATAAAAGCAGGTAAAATAGATTAAAACTATCATTTCAAAGCTGTCCAAATGTGACCGTTTACACACATCAGCTGCCGACCGGAAGTTCTTAGCATTCTCCTTGCGCATACACGCAAAGCATGATGGGTAATTTGGCGTTCCATGAAAAAGGTCTATAGTCTATACACTATACCTACACACGTCTGTCCAAACAGTTTGAAAAGTAGATTTTTCACCATAGGTGCCCTTTAAGACTTTTTAAGAGGCTTAAAATTCTCTAAATTGATTTATTAACCTGGAATACTTTTTAAGACACTGTGAACACCCTGATAAAAATATCCAGATGAAAAAATAGCTAGTGACTGATGCTCAGGTGTGTCAGGACTGAAGTGCGCCGGGATGCGGAGGGGGATTTTTCCCAAGTCAAAATAGAAATGCATTGGCCGTGGGCACGCAGCAGCACAATAGACCGCCTACCCAGAATTCAGCGCTGTGGGCAAGGGGTTATGTGCCATCGCAGACGATCTGGTGCCAACCTAACAGCAACACAAAACACTATTGATCTGTTTTCGGCTGCGATCTGTGTTTATTCCACCCAAAGACCAAAGGCTCCATTATTATACTACCTCTGTTTTCTGCAAGATAAAAACAGCAGAACAATGGAGGCACACAGACATGGCTCACTCATGACACTGGCTGACATTCACATGCACCTGTGGCATCTAAAACTAGGCCTCGCGGGTATCAGGCGTAAGACGAAAACACAAACGAACAGATGTTGAGGACTTTCTGTTTCTGCTGGTTCCTGCAGGTGAGGAGGATACACTGATCTAATCAGTGAAAGGCAAATGCAGAACAGAAAGAGGAATCAGCATATGGTTATGAATATCTGCACTTACCCATGATTCCACAGGAGAACAGAGCCGTCCCCTGGCTCATGGTCAGCGGCTCCTGCTGCAGAAACACACACAGATCAGAGTTCAGATAGACAAGACAGAAACCTCTACGTCTGCTTAATGACTAGACCCATGACCAGTGGTGTAAAGCAGGGGTGTCCAAACTCGGTCCTGGAGGGCCGGTGTCCTGCATAGTTTAGCTCCAACTTCCTCCAACACACCTGCCTGGAAGTTTCTAGTACACCTAGACAGAGCTTGATTAGCTGGTTCAGGTGTGTTTAATTGGGGTTGGAACTAAAATATGCAGGACACCGGCCCTCCAGGACTGAGTTTGGACACCCCTGGTGTAAAGTAATAGTTTACAAATACTGCAATTACTGTAATGAGGTAGTTTTCTAAGGAATTGTAGTTTTAAAATTGTGTACTTTTACTTTGTCTTGAGTACATTTGTAGTGCTGTATCGGTACTTTTACTCCAACATTTACCTTCAACCAGCAGTCACTACTTTATTTATTTCTTGTCTATGGGGATTGGCTAAAGTAGAAAAATCAGGCCTGCCATTCCCTTCCAATCAAATAATAATAATTTTGCAGCCCAATGAACAATTTCAAAACATGTTTGGAAAGTGTCCAAGAAGATCTGTTTGGACTGCATGTCACTGATGAGAAGATGGTGGATGTTTACTGAAATTGGGGTTGCACAATATATCATTTCAGTATTGATATTACAATGTGAGAATTTGCAATAGTCACATGGCAGTATCAGAAATGTTGAGTTGGGATTGTAATTAACCAGAAAACACAGATTTTTTTTAGGCCTGCATGTGACTTTGTAAGATTTCAAGTGAATTTAAACCATTTGGGAATTAGAAATTATCAAATGTGTAGTTTTAAAGGGCACCTATGGTGAAAAATCTTCTTTTCGTTTGGACAGACATATGTGTAGGTATAGTGTATAGACGGTCATATTGGGCTGATATAAACACACCCAGTCCTTTTTATTCAATTTAACAACATAAAAACGGTGGACCAATTGGAGCGGTTTTGAGACTGAACGCAACTTGACGTAGGAGTGCGGTCCCCCCGCCCACCGAATTGATTGACAGCTGCGTATTAACATGTCTCCGTAGTAACGCTTATAATCCTATCAACAAGACAGGACGTGCGCAAAGCAACCGGGAATAAAAGATCTGTTCAGTTTGCTAGGATCATCAATCATCATCAAATGTGATCAAGAGTGAGTTTTACAAGTTTAACATGTTTTAAAACAGAGCATGTGTGTAATGAATTACAGTGATTTACTTCATCACCACAGCCGCATGTCAGAACAATGATACAAGAAGACGCTTCAATCCTGGTTTGTGGACGTTAAATCAGGTTTATTTTGTACATTAACATAACAGATATCCATACAGCAGTGGATATTAACCTGTATCCTGTCACATTTCCGTGCAAAAAGAGTGCAAAGCTAAACGTGCACGCTGTCTGTGTGTGTCCGTGTCTGCGCTGTGTGTGTGTGTGTGCGTGAACTTTGTAATGACATTGTGTGTGACTCGTCGTTGCAGCTCCAAAACAAATGCATCAAATACTCATTGGTAAAGGTCTTACTGTATTATTTCTAACAAACGTTACGTGAGATCTGCTTCCTTTATGTCTGAGGCAGCCGAGGGAGGAGATTAAGGCACGCTGCCAGGCAAGTTCATATCGCCTCTGGGTATCTTCTTCAGTGTGCGCTCGCATTGACAGTGTTGCGCTTGAGCGCCTCCAAGTGCTGTTTACTGCAACTTCATCTGCTCTGTGCACGTGAACAAAAGTGCCAATCCGATTGGTGGAGGTTTTGACGCGGTGCGTCAAAACAAAAAAACGAACATGAGGCGTTTTTTTTTTTTAATGACGCTTTTGCGCCTGGCGTTTTGCACGTTGGTGTGCACGATCACATTGACACCTCTTATTTAGTCACAAGGTGTTAAACGTCGACGAAAAACATGAGCAAAAAACGTCTGGGTGTGCACGGGCCTTGAGAGTATTTAAAAAAGAGAAAAAAGTGTGGAAATGGTAATGCCTGTCTGAGGAAAAGTGTATAAAGAGTGTAGTGAGGGGTTTTACAGCCTTAAAACATCTATAATAATTGTAAAAAATAAAGCTGACCACTTCATGGATTTCACATATTGCAGGTTATTTTTAGATAACCCCTAACTCCCACGATTAACGAGGAACCACTGTAATAATAAAAAAAATTATAACAATAAACACCTCTAGCCTAGTTTGGGTTTTTTATATATAATGTTGATTACTTAAAATGTCTTATCTTTTATTTTTATAGTTTATATCTATAAAATAAATGCTTAGCTTATTTCGTTGTGATGATTAAGCAAGAATCATAATGCATTGCATATTCGGCTCATTCTTCAGTAGCCTAGATTCCTATGTATTTTATAAACATATGGTTTATAAGGATTAACGATTAATCGATTGATTGATCGTTAATTTAAATGATCATCGATCACGGGATTTTGTAGAAACTGACATCCCTAATATATATATATATATATATATATATATATATATATATATATATATATATATATATTAATAATTATATTTGTAGGGGTTTTCACCTTTATTATATAGGACAGTGGAGTTGGGACAGGAATACATGAGGAGCAGAGAGAGGGGAAGGACCTCGAGCCGGGAATCGAACTTGGGTCGCCGTGTGCACCTCAGTACCACTAAGTTATTGGCACCGACATAATAATACATATTATTTATGATGCACTTAAACTCAAAGCGCTACAAGATTTACAACAACAAATAAAAATGCAGAGAATTACAAGCATGCATAACCCAGTAACAAGCCTAAAATTCCTCCGTGAAGTTGGCCCAAACCAGCACTAACGAACAAGAATATTTTGGTTAAATTTGGAGCATGTCGGGGGGCTGGTGACGTCATCGTCCACAATTAAATGTGTAATATTTTATTACTGAAAACAGCACAAACAGAACTTTCACCTTCACAAACGAAGCACAAATGAATGAGACTATTTGTGGTGAATGACCTACATCCATTATTTTAATATTTTAAAAAACTAAAACAGCAGAAACTAATATTTTTGCAGCACAAACGAATGAGACTATTTTGCTGGTGTTGATTGTTGGGTGAGGGGCCAACTTCACGGAGGTGCCAAAAGTCACACAAAGAAACTCCTTGAAACCACTTGAAGGAGAGTAAACAGTGAGTTTATATTCATTTTTAGGTGAACTATGGCTTTAAGTTTCTCTACATGGAACAAAAGCCAAACTCTGCGGTGTCACTATAAGCAGCTGAAATCCTCTCGAGGGCACCAGTGATCATTACTGCAGCTGAATTATACATGAGGCTTGACATCTATCTAGACATCTAATGTGGCGTTTCTTACCGGCTGCAGAGACGCTTTGGATGTTACATCGTCGACCGCCTTCTTTTCCAGTGTTTTAGTGTGAATAATTACCATGGCAACACACATCTTTGCCACGGTCCATTCCAGTGCAGGACAGTTGTAGAGAAGCTCATAGCCGATCCGACATCACACCGAACCCTTCACCTGCGCGCACACACACACACACACACACACAACAGGAATGTCAGATAATCCTCTTTGATCTTTTTTGGTCAGACAATGGTAAGCATGGGCCAGCATACGATTCTGATGGCATGATAAATATTACAGTATTGTGATTACTGCTCTAAAATAAGCTATTTTTAAATGTCTGGGTTTTTTCCCCATTGAACACAGGGTAAACTACCTGACAAAAGTCCTGTCGCTTATTCAAGTTTTAGGAGCAACAAATAATAAGTTGACTTCTAGTTGATCATTTGGTATCAGAAGTGGCTGATATGAAAGGCAAAGGCCTCTAGATGACGCTTATTTTAACAAAATAAAATATGATCATGTCTTGATGTTGAATGATTTCATTAGGACAGTAAGGTCTGACTTTGCTTAGACAAAAGTCTTGTCACTGAACAGAAATAATGTCCAGTATAGAATATAAAGTCATGCTGCAGTGGAAACAGAATGAATATTGTGTCTGACTCCATCATGAGCTTGGAGGACTGCATCATACATCTCTGAATGACTCAAATCACTTATTAATAAAGTCATCTGGAACGGCAAAGAAAGCGTTCTTGCAGGACTCCCAGAGTTCATCAAGACTCTTTGGATTCATCTTCAATGCCTCCTCCTCCATCTTATCCCAGACATGCTCAATAATGTTCATCTCTGGTGACTGGGCTGGCCAATCCTGGAGCATCTTGAGCTTCTGTGCTTTCAGGAGCTTTGATGTGGAGGCTTAAGTATGAGAAGGAGCGCTATCCTGCTGGAGAATTGTCCCTCTCCTGTGGTTTGTATGGTAATGGGCAGCACTAATGTCTTGATACCTCAGGCTGTTGATGTTGATCATCCACTCTGCAGATCTCTCACACGCCCCCATACTGAATGGAACCCCAAACCATGATTTTTCCTTCACCCAAACTTGACTGATTTCTGTGAGAATCTTGCTCCATGCTGGTTCCAGTAGGTCTTCTGCAGTATTGGTGATGATTGGGATGCAGCTCAACAGATGATTCATGGAAAAAATCCACCTTCTGACACTTATTTCTAATGATCAACTAGAAGTCAAGTTATTATTTGTTTCTCCAACAACTGGGATTGACAACAAGACTTTTGTCAGGTAGTGCATTTCATTTAAAGAAACATTTCAAATATTTTGAAGCAGTAAACATGTCAGGCTAAATAAATAAAATAAATCATCGACTTCTTAATTAGTTTCAAAAACATTGATTTTTACAACTTGAAAAGTCATTTTTGGATAATTTTCTTTTCTTTCAATATAAATAAGCCACTGCGGTTTTATTTTTGTGTGAGTAGCTAATGGTCTAATCCGATTCAATGATCTATGCTAAGCTAAGCTAAACGTGATCCCACCATTCCCATTGATCACCTAAATGAATTAAGAAATGATAAAAAAAAAAAACATCTGTATATAGTTGTAAAATGAGCATATTTCCAAAAAAAAGTGGAGTGTTTGTTTAAAAACAAATTTAAAAAAATGACACAAAGCTAAACTAACAGAGACTGCATATTGCTGCTTCTTGGGTTATTTAGAGTGCTTCTTTATCCTCATCTGTTAGGATAAAAACATCTGCTAAATGAATAAAACTAAATGTAAATGCACAGAAGAGCGTGATCTTACAATATTTACTGAAATTCAACAATCATGCCGCCTCGATCACTACAAAACAATGCATGCAAGAAGCAGAAATTGAACAATACACTGTTAATGGATTACAGAGTTTTAAACCTATGTTAATCTTTTAGCAAGAAGGTTACATCTAAATCAGGGGTGCTAAAACCTTATAGGGTCATATAGACTATATAGACTATTTTGAGGGATGTAAACAGTAACAACTATCCTTTCCTGTTTTACATTTTTAATTTCCATAGCTCCCGAGAATCCTAAAAGGTCCACATATTGATAAATAACATTATGATAGCTGGTTTAAAGCTGAGATATGATTAAATTGCCTCTTGTTACAGTTATTAAAATAGTTTGACCACAAGCAGAAAATGTTCATGGGCCAATGGCATCACCACATTGAAATGGTCTATACCAAACTATATTACATTAAAGTTGCCATGTGTAATTTCCTAATATATTTCATAATATTTAAAAATAAATAAAAAAAAAACTTTACTTTAAGTCGTATTATAACTTATTGCAATAAAAACATAACAGTGAACAATGGACTTTAACTAGTCAAGCAGAATCTGCATTTGCCTTGATTTGCTCACCAAAGTCTATCCACTATCCTTTATCCATCAGGTGACAGTATCTACATTTAAGCTAAATCTGATTAATTTACAATATTTAATTGAAACATTTATTTTCAGTCAGTCTTTAACAATAAAACAAACAAAAGGTTATAATAGATTTAAAATAACCATCTCTAAACTATCCCCATCATTCTTCCTCCCTTCCTTGCCAAATCAAAGGTTAACATGAGCCAACTTAGGTCCGCGAGCCCTAGTTTGGGCATTTCTGATCTCTTAACACAAGCATCAGCAGAAGTCGTTCAACTTTTCTGACATTAAGAAACGTCTGAGCTTAATAAGAAAATCCCTGACAAACACAACCAACACTAAGTGGCGTGCATGAAGAAAAGCATTTGAAATAAAAAGAAAGGTGAAGGTCATGTGACCTTCAGGACAAACCGAAAATAGGAGTGACCTCGCGATTCTCTAAACACACACACACAGCTCCTCCTCAGCTGATGGGAGTTAGATGTGTGTCCTTAACAGTAATAAAAGACCATCAGTCACAACATCTCTCAGTATTAAACAGCTATTCAGGGATCCGGTGCTTGATTTCATGACAGCAGGATGAGCAACATTAGTGCAGTCCAAAATGTCATATATATTTATTATGTGTGTGGATGGATGGATGGACGGATAGACCCATAGAAAGATAGACGGGCGGATAGACAAACAGATAGATAGACAGAACCACCCATAGACAGACAGATAGACCCATAGACAGACAGACAGACAGACAGACAGACAGACAGACAGACAGAAAGAAAGAAAGAAAGAAAGAAAGAAAGAAAGAAAGAAAGAAAGAAAGAAAGAAAGAAAGAACACCAGAGCTGAAAATAATGAAGAGTGACAAATGTTATTTACTGCTTATATGCAAACCATAAGACTTTAAGCTTAATAAAGTATTAATTTGCTGCTTATTATAGTTAGTAAAGTAGTAGTTGGGTTTAGTTATTGGGTAGGTATTAGGATGTAGAATGAGATTATACTTTATAAGTGCTAGTAAACAGCCAATATCTTAATAATAACTAGGTAATGAGCCACTAGATTGGTACTTAAACTACCCAAACATTTTTATTAGAGAGTTAATAACAATAAAATATGTAATATAATTAATATAATATAAAAAAGAACTGATGAAATGTGTAATAATCTGTAGAAGCATCACTAGCTATCTATGTGGTCAGATTTGCGATATCATACAAAGCTTAATTTTGTGATGTAAGCTGTGCTCACCATCATGCAGAGATATCTGAACAAAATCAAAATATGAAACTATAAAACACAATAAAATTAAGTTAAAACAGAATCTTGAAAAATATGGATTGTAGGGAAATCACTTCTATTTATTGTTTGATAATTTGTGTTTTTAATTAATTTGAATAACCATGCTTTTTGTGCTGGGCAAAGATTAATTGCATCTAAAATAAGTAACTAAGTATACTAAGTTTTTTTTTTACATAATATACAGTTGAAGTCAGAATTATTTTTTCAACACATTTCTAAACATAATAGTTTTAATAACTCATCTCTAATAACTGATTTATTTTATCTTTGTCATGATGACAGTAAATAATATTTTACTAGATATTTTAAGACACTTCTATACAGCTTAAAGTGACATTTAAAGGCTTAACTAGGTTAATTAGGGTAACTAGGCAGGTTAGTGTAATTAGGCAAGTTATTGTAGATTAGAGGTGTGAACCTACACTGGTCTCACGGTTCGGTTACGATTATCATGCCATCGATTCGGTTCAATTCGATATCTCGGTGCATCACGGTGCATTGACGATTCTTTCCATACACAGTTTTATATTTTCTTCACAGCACAGCAATTATTGTATTAAAATGTATAAATATATTTATATATCTTTTTGCAAAACAATTTTGTCCTTTAATACCAACAGTCAGAATAAAGGTAAAGTTGGTTTTATATTCAGACATTCGTTCATTCAGAAGTCTCTATATTGTTTATCATGTTACTTTGAATATTCGATTGGAATTAGCATACAAGTAACAAACAACATTAACGCTGTCTAATTGACTGTGAACAATGTTGTACTTTGATAGTCATTGGCTGCTAATATGATTTCCCTATTTAGAATTTGCAAATAATACTTTTCTGAAATTATATTATTAAGGAGAATGTCTGAATATCCCAATATAAAACCAACTTTACCTCTATCCTCAGATATATAAACTGTACGAGCATTTATAGCAAATAAACAAATATAAATATCCCGCTCGCTTTCTGAGCCTTGTCTACCAACTACCAAGTTCTTTCTTACACCCCTTTGATTGGTCACGCGCTCAACAGAAAGGGCTGCGATTGGCTCTTACACGCTGGGGCTCTTCACAGCTGCGCTCATGGGCTACAGTGAGAGAGAAATGGAGTTTACTTTCATTCTCTTAATCGCCGTGAAATAGGGGATTTTGCTGTAAGTGTCAGTGAAACAGTGTTCAGCAAACACACACGCAGTGAAATTGTGCAGTTTCACAGTTTTTACGTAGTTAGAGCGTTGTACTCGCGCTCGCCGCTCATCTCCCTCGCCATAGTAAGCTACGGCGACATAGCGCATGTGAGATAAATGACGTCAGTATATAATAACCGGTTATGATTATTACTGAACCGATACCGAATTGTCCGCGTCTGCATCGCGGTGTGCCGAAGAAACGATTAATTTTGACACCCCTAATAATGATGGTTTGTTCTGTAGACTATCGAAAACAATATATAGCTTAAAGGGGCTAATAAAATTGACCTTAAAATGGGTTTTATAAAATTTAAAATTGCTTTTATTCTAGCCAAAATAAAACAAATAAGACTTTCTCCAGAAGAAAAAATATTATCAGACATACTGTGAAAATTTCCTTGCTCTGTTAAACATCATTTGGGAAATATTTAAAAAAGAAAAAAAATTAAAAGGGGGGCTAATAATTCTGACTTCAACTGTATGTTTGTGCACTGTGTATATATTTTTTGTAAATATAAATACACACAGTGCATGCATATAATTGAGAAAGTTTGTTTATATTTAGACAAAACACATGTATATGATATAAATTATATATACATTTAAATATTCATTTATTTATTTTCCTTCGGCTTAGTCTCTATTTCAGAGGTCGCCACAGCAGAATGAACCGCCAACTATTGAAGCATATGTTTTACACAGCAAATGCCTTTCCAGCCGCAACCCGGTACTGGGAAACACACAAACACTCTCACCTTCACACACACACACTCATACACTATGGCCAATTTAGTTCATCCATTCACCTATAGCTCATGTGTTTGGACTGGAAAACCCACGCCAACATGGGAAGAACATGCAAACTCCACACAGAAATGCCAACTGACCCAGCTGGGGCTCGAACCAGCAACCTTTTTGCTGTGAGGCGACAGTACTAACCACTGAGCCACCCAAGTTTAAATATCTATGGAACAAAAGGTTTCGTATAGGTTTGTTTTTATGTATGTGTTTTTAGCACATAATTTTATATAATACACACATATATATTAACGCCAAAACAAACTTATTTTTGATGTGACTAACTGTGATTAATCTTTGCCCAGCACCAATTTTTTTTTTAAATATTTAAATAAATGTTACTATAAAAAATATATGATTTGTCAGTAATAATCTAGCATGTTCCCGGAGTTACGTCTGACAGCATGCAGACATGCAGAGAGACGTGTGGCGCTGCTGGGTGTTTGATATCCCACACTCACGGGACACTCGGCCACAGATAAGCCTCTATCTGCAGGGCGAGTCTGACTTCAGTGGTGAGGATACGTGACTCGACATAAACACAGACGTTTCAGGCCCATCAGAGGAGCTGCACATTTCCTTCATGCCACAAACAACACATTTAACCCTTGTTTATTGTTCACATTGACCACCCTTTGGTTATGTTCGTGGCTGTTTTTGCCCTATTGACTTCCATTATAATCCCATTTTTTGATTGCAAAGCCATGACAGCATATAATCATGCATTCTTGATTGTTGCTGGTTTTCCCTGTTGGGAAGAGGTCAAACGCCTAATTTATACAGTTGAGCATCAGTCGGCAGCATTCACCCTGTAGATCAGGGGTGCCCAAACTTTTTCTTATAAAGGGCCAAAAACCAAACTTGACTGAGGACTGTGGACCGAAGTTTATCCAAATCACCAAATTAAACCAAGGACCAAATCGCATCCAAAATAAATGATTTTTTTTTATCATAATACATGTATGCGCTGTGCATATTTATTTTGTATATATTATAAATACACACAATGCATGCATATATTTCAGAAAGGTTATTAATATTTAGACTAAATGATATAAATGTCCATGTATATTATACAAATTATATATACATTTAAACTATAGGTGGGCATAGATTAATTTTTTTAATCTAGATTAATTTCGAAATTAATCTAGATTAAAATGGCTCATTTGAATTCTGCCGAAGGCATTCAGAATATGTGTGCTACCCAAATAATAAGTCTTTGAGAACGGGTTTCTCAAGCCAGGTGACGCATTAGACCAGGGGCTCATCTCCTGTTTCCAAAATGCATCACAAACTGCTTGAGAAACTGTTCTACTATGATAATTGGTGATGAAAATAAATGATGATCAATAAGATGTACTTGTGTTTACTCACTGTTTATTCAGTTAAACATCAATGTTGATCTGTAGGCCTACATAAGATCCAAACAGTGATTTTATACTTGCTTTTGATGTACGTACATACAGAAAATGCTGCTTCACAAAGGCAAGTTCACAGAGCCCTGACGGTGTCAAACATTGAGTATGTTTACATGGGCAACAATACTTTAATACGATTTTAATATGATTAAAACAATACTCTGATTAAGAGTCACCATGTAAACAGCGATTTTTGATTACTTAATGCGACTAAAGTCATAACTGCACTAAACAGAAATGGAACTGAGACGTGGAGCATATTTTCCGACAAGATCCACACAGGCGGCTGTCAGTAAAGGACTGCACAGACACACAGACGCACACACACAAACACGCATCGCAAAATGCGGAAGTTTTTTTTCTTCTCATTTGGCGTGCGTTATTAAATTCCATAACACTCTCACCTGTCCTTACTCATTTATTTGCGTCTAATACCCCAGCTTGTCACGAAGGCATGAATTAAATGTTCGTGAGTTAAAGTGAAACTGCTCAACTGCAGTTAGAGTCAGGCATCCTGCTGATTTGATTCAGAAGGGCACTTCTTTCCCAGACGGCTCACCGGTCAGGTATACATCCGCGCTAAACTATCAAGGTGAAAGTCATCATAGCCTGCGTAGAAAAGACCCAGCTTTCACCCAACTTTGAGAATAGATTAACGGCGATATTTTTTTTATCGCGCGATAAGAGTCTCGCGTTAACGCAGCACGTTAACGCCGATAACGGCCCACCACTAATTTAAACATATACTGTATGTGACAAAAGTTTTGTAGTTATGTATTTTATGTATGTGTAAACATGTATGCAATACCTAAACATGTTTGCATTGTTTTACATATACATAATTATATATAATACACACACATACAGTTGAAGTTACTGTACATTCACACCGAAAGCGGCGAGAGCTTCAAAGTAGCCGGAAGTCATTCATTTTCAATGGGAGCCGGCGGCGTTAAGCGGCGAGGAGCAGCGCGGCACGACTTCGCCAGTGTGAGCGTCGAGGAGAGTTGAAATCAAGTCAACTTTATGGTAATGAGCTATGACGCGGTTCGACGGCAAGCAATCAGAATGTAGAAGTTCACCGCTTGAGAGGAGTCAGAGAACACAGTCACTGAACTTTGGTTCCGACCACAGTTGTTCCCAAGGGTTTAATTATTGCGGTCGCTGGATTTCCAATTATTTGCAATGTTTTCTTACTGCGACGTAGATTTAAAAAGTTACTGGCGAGTTACTGATGTGCATCAACGTTATATATATATATTTTTTTTTTTCTTTAAAAAAAGCGGGAATTTCATGCAACAATACAAAACAGTATTGCTGCTTCAGAATATTTCAGGCATATGGACACATAGTGGAGCAAAGCCACACCACATGCAAATAGATCTTCCGTAGTTAAGGGAATTTGATAATAAGTGTCCAACACCTTCACGCTAGAAAGCATGTTTTATGCGGGAATGTAACTGATATGATATGCAGCAACGGCTCCTTTAAATACGAGATCAATGTAGCGAATTTTGATGCTCTTTCGGTGTGAACGTACAGTTAGGGTTGGGCGATGTCGACCAATTTGGCATCGTAGATGTCTAATGTAAAACATTGCAATGGACGATGGTATCGTCGTCATAGGCGGCGGTGAATTAATTATTTATGAATAATTAATTAATTCATAACGAATTAATTATTTGTAGCCTACCGTTTCAACTACCTGACCAACATGGTTTTTTTTTTTTTACCAATAACCAAATCATAAATAAATAAAGATAAGTTACACACAAATTACCAAACCGTATGACATTAAATTTGCCATGGGTAATTTCCTAATTTATTTGCTAATATTAAAAAATAACTAGAAAGCGTTGCTTTTAAACATATTTACTAATGATCCAGTATAATTTTAAACATTTTATAATGAACTTATTATACTAAAAACATAATCACATTTATAACTCAATGGACATCAATGCTGAATACATTAGTGGAGCTGCTCCCGTCTTTGCCTTGATTTGCTCACCGATGTCTTGTGCATTGTCCTTTATCTGTCAAGTGACAGTATTTACATTTTAAAAGTCTGATTCATTTACAAAATTTAATTTTAGTAGGCTTTTTATTAGCTCCTCAATTAAACAAAGAAACAAAAGGTTAGGTTAAATTGGAAATGACGATCTCTGTCAAAGGCATTCACCCCAATCAACTCCCTATTATTCAACCTCTTATTTCAGATTAGGCATGGGCCGGTATAAGATTCTGACAGTATGATAACCTTGAATACAAATATCACGGTTACATAGTTTTGCGGTATTGTGATTACTGCTCTAAAAGCAAAAAAAAAATTTCCCTTTTAAACACATTATATTTTATTTTAAGAAACATTTAATATATATTCTAACAGTAATTATGTCAGGCTAAATAATTCAAATTACATCACTGACTTCTTCTGTCTTCATTTATTTCAAAAACTTAATTTTTTTACAATTTAAAACGACATCTTTGGATATCTTTTCTGCTGGAGGTACTATTGTCCTAAAAAAAAAAAAAAAAGTAGATAAAAAAATCATACACGTACCTTAGGAACGGTATTGCATAAAATGTTGACGGTTTTAAAACCTTGACTTCTCCAAACCGCGGTATACCTTGAAAACGGTTATCGTCCCATGCCTATTTCAGATAGGATGGCGGGCCAAACTAAAGGTTACCATGGGCCAACTTTGGGCACCTCTGCTTTGCTACAGACAGACCTGTGCAAAAAGGTTTCTGGCTTTTTCTATGGAGTTCTGTGGAGTAAAACAGCAGATTATAGTGTGCGTGCAGAAATACACTTACTATGTTTACAATGTTCTGAGCGTTGAGGGGCTTATTTTGATTTTCTCAGACATATCAAGGTATCTCTCTTACACGCTCACATACACTATACTCCACATAAAAGCCAGAAACTATGCTTTTTTGCACTGTAACTGATGATCAACAGTAAAAACTACAAATTTGACCTCTTCCCAATAGGAAAAACCACCAACAATCAAGAATGCATGATTATATGGTGTCAAGGCTTTGCAATCAAAATGAAAATCAATGACAGTTCATTGGGCTAAAACAGTCACCAACATAACGAAAGGGTAGTAAGTTTGTTTTGATCATTTTTTTCAAGCATTTTCTCAAAATATGTGTGAAAATATGATGTCATCGAAAATCATTACCATTTGCTGAAACACAGAGAAAGTTGTGGCCAAATTAAGACTCAAAATCAGCCGAGAGTGGATGAAGACATCCCAAACAGCACACAAGAGTTTAAAACCTCCATCATCCTTTACTCAATCAAAATATTGTTGAAATGCAGACGACTTTCTCTCACATGAGGAACAGAGAGAAGCTGAAGTCTTTACATCCTCCTGTGAAAACACGGGTTTACACGCACATACATGAACACTGTGTCCCAACTACATGCGATGCAACGTTGTGATTATTTAAGGTGCAGTAGGTGATTGCCTTCAGAAACATGTTTTGTTGTGCTGGTTGAAAGTCTCTGCACAGTCCAACAGTAATGATTAAACTAATGATTAAAGTAAATGATCGGTATGACAGTAATAGTTTGATTTAGGGTTGGGCTGATAGACGATGCCATCGTTCATCGTCGATGACCGATAGACATCACGATGCTGAGCCGGCATCGCCGATCCTCCGCCCCGCCCCCGTTGCAAACCCGCTCGTGAAAAATACACACTCAGGCCCCGTTTACACTAATACAGCTTAGTATTAAAATGGCATTTTAGAACGAAAATGACCCACGTCCACACTGGTGTTTCATCTAGCGTTTCTGAACAGCCCTCCGTCCACTGAAAACGCACATCACGTGACCACACCCACACACATACACAGCCACAGACACACACACACTGTCATGCGCTCGTCTGAGCTCCAGAGAACAGTGTACGTCGGACAGTTTATCAAGGATGTATCGCTGGATCGTGTCTCACTATAGTTGGTAAACGTGATATTTAATTCATCTTGTCTCTATCCAGGGCTTCATTTGTGCCGGCACCTCATTTTACCGATCTCCCTCCTCAACCGCCCTCCTCCCCTGTCCGCTGTTCATTTTCACTTTCTTCCGCGACTCCCCAACCCTCTTCACTTTCGTCCGCGTCACCCCCGCGCCGCTCACTTTCGTCCGCAAGACCCCCACGCCGCTCCCTTTCGTCCGCTACACCCCTCTGCCATCCACTGCACCATGAAAAAAAGTGATTGACAGGTGGTAATTTGTGTGTAACTTATCTTTATTTACTTATGATTTGGTTATGGGTAAAACAAAGACCAGGTAGTTGAAACGGTAGGCTACAAATAATTAATTCGTTATGAATTAATTAATTATTCATAAATAATGAATTCACCTCCGCCTATGAAGACGATGAAATCGTCCATCGTGATGTTTCACATTAGACATCGTACGATGCCAAATTGGTCAACATCGCCCAACCCTAGTTTGATTGCGGTGTTTACTTCAATAATGCCACTAATATCTGCATACTCCACATCTTAATTCCATTTCTGTTTAGTTCAATTATGACTTTAGTCGGATTAAGGTCATCAAAATCGCTGTTTACATGGTGTCTTTTAATCAGAGTATTGTCTTAAATCATATTAATATCGTATTAAAGTATTGTTGTCCATGTAAACATACTCAATGTTCAACTCAACCACACCGTCAGGGCTCTGTGAACTTGGCTTTGCGAAGCAGCATTTTCTGTATGTACATCAAAAGCCAGTATGCTATGGCTCACGCTTATTGACAGTGGAAGATGATTTACGGTTAGTCGTGTCAGGAATCAAACCATGTTGTCCTCACAGAAACAGGCTCAGCCATCACACTGAATCAGGTACGCTATATTTATGTTTCAATGTAATTAATTCTACGCACTTTAAATGCAGCAAGTAATGTGTGAATGATGTTTGCGCATGCATTACAATTTTGGCTCGAGGGAGGGGTGCCTGGGGGGGGCGCGAGTGAAATTGGACAAACTTGGGGGGGGTTTGAAAACCCCTGGGTTAAGCATGTCTGTATATAATAACTCATATTTGATTGTAATGCAACAATGTGCACCTTTTGTAAAGCTGCTTTGAAACAATAATTATTGTAATAAGTGCTATACAAATAAACTTGAATTTAATTGAATAAACTATGACAATAATCACCTCAGGTGCTGATTATGTGCTTTATTCACTGCCAAATGCTACTGATGTGAGATTGAAGACCATCTTAAATGGCATTTATGAACATGATAGCAGATAGCTTATGTTAGATCTTTTAAATAAAATTACTAGCAAACACAGCGCTTATTAGAGGTGTCAAAATGAATTGTTTCTTCTGTGCACCGCGATGCAGACGCAGACAATTCGGTATCGGTTCAGTAATAGATCATAACCGGTTATTATGTACTGACGTCATTCATCTCATATCCGCTATGTCGTCGTAGCTTACTATGGCGAGGGAGGCGAGCGCGAGTGTTTACAACGCTCCAACTACTTAAACTCAGAAAGTGTGCACAATTTCACTGCATGTGTGTTTGCTGGGCAGTCTTTCACTGACACTTACAGTAGAAGCCCCTATTTCACGGCGATTAAGAGAATGAAAGTAAACTCCATTTCTTTCTCTCTCTCTCTCACTGTGCCCCATTTGACCTGCTGGCATGACTTTTCCTCTCCTCTCGGCTGTTACAGCGATACTTCTGTCTGCAGTTTTCTCTACCGTGTCTATCGTAGATCAGCTGTGATTGCCACGGCGCTGCCGTTTATCAGTGTCACTCATCTGTGAAGAGCACCAGCTCCAATCGCAGCCCTTTCTGTTGAGCGCGTGACCAATCAAAGGGGTGTAAGAAAGAACTTGGTAGACAAGGCTCAGAGAGCGAGCGGGATATTTATATTTGTTTACTTGCCATAAATGCTCGTGTTGTTTAAAGGTACAGTTTATATATCTGACTGTTTGTATTAAAGGACAAAATTGTATTACAAATAGTATTTAATTATATTTATACATTTTAATACAGGGGTGCCCAAACTCGGTCCTGGAGGGCCGGTGTCCTGCATATTTAAGTTCCAACCCCAACTAAACACACCTGAACCAACTACTCAAGCTCTTTCCAGGTATAATACAAACTTCCAGGCAGGTGTGTTGAAGGAAGTGGGAGCTAAACTATGCAGGATACCGGCCCTCCAGGACCGAGTTTGGGCACCCCTGTTTTAATACAAGAATTGCTGTGCTGTGAAAGCATCGTCAATGCACAGTGATGCACCGAGATATCGAATTGAAGCAAATCGATGGCATGATAATCGTAACCGAACCGTGAGACCAGTGTAGGTTCACACCTCTAGGACTTATACATGAATGCTAGAACTTTGACTGTGCAAACCAGCAAATATAAGTCACTCAGAATGTACTTTTAGGGTGCTTTTACACTAGCACTTTTGGTCCGCACCCGGGTTCGTTTGACGTCATAGTACGGTACGTTTAGCTAGTGTGAACGTGTCTTCTGAACTCGGGTGCGCACCCGTGAACCGTACCCGAGTCCGCCTGAAAGAGGTGGTCTGGGGTACGGTTCGTGCGAACTCTGGTACGGTTCACTTCTGGTATGAATGCAATCGTACCAAATAGCGGAAGTGAACCGGCAACTGTACAACAAACTATCGTTTTCATAACGTTCATTCGTGTGTGTGTGTGTGTGTGTGTGTATGTGCGCCACGTATTGTACCTTTAGCGGGACTGAGCCAAGCACAGTGATGTCTGCTTGTCTCCTCCAGAAACAGCTTCTGCAGTCACTGTGTGATGTTCTGAATGTTTATAATATTTTTGCAGCAGACAGACGCGAGTCGCTTTCTGTATGTCCAAAACTTATGATTCAGTAAAAGCAAATCGACCGCGATGTGCGGAAGTCTCCATTTTGGCGCTTTGCTTTTGTGACTGTCACCTAGCAACAGCCGTAAACAAAACAGCAGCTCTATGACGCAATCGTACCGGGGTTCAGAAGGAAAAAAGACAGTGTGAACACAAACCAACCGAGAAGGTGGCAAGGGGGGGACAATCGAACTTGGGTACGGTCCAGGCAATTGAACCAAGTGTGAAAGCACCCTTAATAATGTTAAGAGATAAGAGGTTTAATATATATTATTTAGATTATAAACCAGATATCAAATGGGAGTGCAGTGCACTATTCTGCATTTCTGAATGCATGAGGTATTAAATGTTTCATGTCAAATTGCTTGTAGGCCTGTCTCATAATCAATATTTGGACTTATCACACAACACATGGACATGAGCTCAATCATATTTGGTGATGCAATATATATCGCCTCTAAATAAAAACCAATTCTAGCAACATTCCAGCTGATTGTGTAACATCTCTATCTCTACAGTATGGTTAAAAACACTGTAGTACTTACCATAAATTACTATAGTATATTTCATGTGGGTGTCTGACAACAGAAAATAGATCTAGTAGCAGATATCACAGCCTCTGATACTCTTTACCTTGCACTTTTGTGTTAACATTTATTATTATTTATCTGTTTAGGATATACATTTTCACATTCTGACTCCAATGCCTCATTATTAAACTGTTAAAATTACTATAATTAAATGAAATATTCTTAAGAATAAAATATTATGTGATGCCATTATATTGTCATTCTGGCATTATATAATGAGGGTCATAAAATGGTCTTAAAATGACAATAATATTGTTTAATCGCAATATATTTTGGTGCAATATAATGTATGACAAAAATACATATTATGACAGGCCTAATTGCTTGTAGCATCACATTGTTAGAACATGGTGTAATGCTGCACAAAACTGCATGCATGTAAGCTATACAGATGGGAATGTTGCAGAAGAATTCAAACAGAATTTTTCAACCTTAAGGAATTTTACAGAAGCCTATAATGATGTGTGTAACAGAGTAACGCAGATCGTTAAAGTGCAAGAGAGAATCGTGAAACCAAGCCGAGGATTGACAAGGGAAAACATGTCAGATTCTTCATGACAGTATGTGAGCCGCAGGCACCGTGTCCTCATTCTTCTGCGATTCTGGCATGTTAATGACTTTGCACTTAGGCAAATTATAGTGATAGTAAAAAACAGCCCCTAAAAACATGACGAGTCGCTCGCAGAATTAAGGTGTTTTCAGAGCAACAGAGTATGATTGCATGCGGGAAAGACCCAGAGATCCAGAAAAGGAAAGTTTATCATTATAAAAACACTATGGGCAGATGGAGAAACACGGGGCCGTCTGGGCGAACACACCCATGAGGTCTAACGTTTCGTTCCCAAAGCTCACGCAGACGCCAGCTCATTCTGAACATAAATCTTCTCAAAACCAAAAGCGTGAATAGAAAGCCCCTCCAGAAAAGGGCAAAAGCGCAGCTCCATTCAGCACCTGCCTGTCGCTGGCGGCCAGGGTTTCAGGGCTTTTAGACGTTGCAGTGAATCAATTAGTCATATGAGCTTGCTGCGAGTTCTGGGCCAAAGCAAACTAAACCAGAGGGAGAGGCGCAGCCGCGGGCTGTTTATGAGCAACAAAAACATCACAGATCCAATTGTGAAACACTTGTAGAAGTGTAGCTCGACTCCAAGCAAACGACGAGAGCCAAGAGCTTCAAACCCAAGTTTACAGGCCGTCAAAGAGCGCAAAAGCTGCAATCACACGCAAGCAAACTGCCAAACCCATTGGGTTAGCTTTCACAATAGTAAGCGTAAAGGACCCAACGAAAGAATGCTTAGCGGATGCTCTCACGAGACGCAGCTGCCCGACCGCTTAACATAAACACAAAGACGAGACATGCACAACGTCTCATTTCATTAACGAAAACCTCACGTTCACTTCAGACCTGCGGCTGCTCGCAAAAACTGTGAAGAAGCGTCAATAAACGGGCCTGCGCAAGAGTTTGTTTTACTGTACGTTCATCTGGAAACGGCCCGCTGGTTAAATTGTTACCAGGCAATAACCCACATTTACACAGAGAGGCACAGCGACACACACAAAGACGGCATTCATGTGCTCTCCGCAAACCCACTGATGGCAAACACACGCTCACCTGAAAACATCCTCAACTTCATCCAGAATGGCTGACACATTTTCAGACACAAGTTCAGCAGAAAGTTCATGCTGCTCTTTTAGTGTCAGTCTGCAAAAATGACCACAAAGCGTAAGAAGAGTTCACATGACCTGTGACCTAAAGTGAATTATAGAGCGCATGATGATTTGTCTGAAGAACAGACTGAATTTTATGCAATTTACTGCTGTCTGTGTCTTGCACGTTTCACCTACTAAACTGAAGACACGTGTCGTGAACATCTGTGCCGTTCTTAAACACGTCTTTAAGGCATAGTTCACTCAAAAATGAGAATGTACTCACTATTTACTCACCCTCAAGTGGTTATAAACCTTTATGAGTTTCTTTATTCTGTTGAACACAAAAGACGACATTCTGAAGAAAGCTGAAAACCGGTAACCATTGACTTTCATGTTAGGAAAAACAAATACATTGGAAGTCAATGGTTACCAGCAGGGCTTAACATTAATACCCGCCAAATGCGGCTAGATTTCAGCTGTGGCAGGTCAGACAGACTCCCCCACTAGCCACTTTGGCTGGTTGAAAATAATTTTTAAATTGTACTTCTCTGTAAAGCAGGGTTCGACAATAAGGATGGGCTAATATTCGTGCAAACGTGATCTTAGAATCGAAAAGCAGCACGACTGACAAAACTGTGTTCGTGCCAAGCAAAAGATAGCAGGTGAATACTGAAATATGACAGATGATCACCGATCGCACCAGTTGCATTTCCTCTAGGAACGGTTGCTTCGTGCAAGTAAACGGGAGCGTGCATGCTTTTAAACAGTCGACCGCATCACATCTACTGTCACCGCGACTGTTAAAAAGCGTGCACGCTCCCGTTTACTTGCGTGAAGCAACCGTGCCTAGAGGAAATGCAACTGGTGCGATCGGTTCTCTTTAAAATAGACTGGCCAAAAAATGATGATCATACAACCACAGTCCTGCTGCTTTCAAGAGCTCAAGATTTTATATATATATATATATATATATATATATATCTCCTTTTATTAGCGGTAGCGGTTTCTGCTTTTGCTTTAATTATTCTTTGAACAGATTAATAACTGGCCTAACAGTGTGCATGTGATCATCCTTTCATTATCAAACACGATATGTTTTTTTACCTGCTTTCTTTTGCTTAGTTATTTTTGTTATTGTAGTTTAATTATATATATTTTTACAATAACAGCACTTTAATATGCGATTAATGTGTAGTTCCCATTTATGTGTAGTTAACTGGTGATCTGGGATCTTTAGCCAGGACAGATTACTGTGCATATTATAGATACATGACAATAGTTTTTTTTTTTTTTAAACAGGGCTCGACAATAAGGACTGTCCGTGTACAGAATGGTTACTGGCCCGATTGGGCCAGTGCTGCCTTGTCACAAAAGTTTACTTTAGCTGCGATTGTGCATGCTGAAATATCACAGAGTGCTGTTTATCCGTTAAGAAAATTGACTGAAGTCATCATCTGATAATGTTGTCATATTTTATTCTTATAATATGTTGTATTAGGCCTGTTGCTTTGTTCATTTCTGCACTGACAGCTCGAAAGAAAGATCAACATTGATCTGCTTCATGATCTGATGCAGTCTTGCTTCATCGGTTATTTCTCTCTATAATTTAAGCCTGTAATGCAGAATTCTAGCCAATGTTTCTTTAATAGATTAATTCAATAGATAGATTTATACAAAACTTGACAACTGAAATGAGGCTCTGTATGAGAAAGCCTTATATTTGGTGATGATGTCTGTTGGTGTCAAAATTAAAGTGCACATTATCACTTATAAAATATTCGGTAACACTTTACAATAAGGTTCATTAGTTAATGCATTTACTAACATGAACTAATCATGAACAACACTTTTACAGCATTTATTAGTCATAATTCAACATTCACTAATGCATTATTAACATCGAAGTTCATGTTTGTTAACATTAGTTAATGCACCGTGAGTTAACATGAACTAACAATGAACAACTGTATTTTCATTAACTAATGTTAACTAACATGAACAAATGCTGTAATAAATGTATTGTTTATTGTTTGGTCATGTTAGTAAATCCATCAACTAACCTTAACTAATGAACCTTATTGTAAAGTGTAACCAAATATTCTATACACTACTGCTCAAAAGTTTGGGGTCAGTATGATTGTTAAATGTTTTAAAATAAGCTTCTCTTGCTCACCAAGACTGCATTTATTTCATCATAAATACAGCACACTTTGTAAAATAGTGAAATGTTATTGCACTGTAAAATAACTGTTTAAAAATTTATCATTTCATTTATTCCAGTGAAGATGAATTTTCATTATTATTATTATTATTATTATTATTAAGGGTAATAGTAATAAAATCGATAATGTCTGAAGTAATCATTTTATTTTGAAACTACACACAATAAGAAAGCAGTTATAAAAAATTGTAATAAATATTTAATAATTTAACTTTTTTTTTTTTTACATTTAATAATTGTCGCCTTGATGAACTGAATAATTTTACTTAAAAAACATGAAAAAAATGAATAAAACTGACCCCAAATGTTTGACCGGTAGCGTAAATATATATATATATACACACACTATCAAATTTAATTGCATCACAACTGTATTTTTTGACTGTTTGGCTTTTGACACATTATTTAAAATGCTGTATGTGGCTAAGAAATAGCTGTTAACTTATTTTTTTTGGTGGGGCCAGTGAAAATTTTGGCAGGGCAAGTAAAATTTGAACCACTGGCCCGATTGGGCCAGTAGAAAAAATCCTTAGCGGTGAACCCTGTTAAATGTAAACATTTTTTAAAGAAAAGTTTTGTTGAAATAAAAAGTGCACCTATACAGCTTTATTTTGCTTGTTTTGACACATTTTTTGCATATAAAATATATTTTCTCAATAACAAAATTGTGGCTAGTGAAAATGGTGAGTGGCTAGTAATGTTGGAAATCTACAATGGCTGGTGATCAAAACAGTTGTCAAAACCACCACATCAAACCTGCAGCTCTTTTATAAAGTTATTTTTTTTTTAAAATCACATTTTAAATTGCAAATAGCAATATTGATCAGATAATTCGCAATTCAATTTTCCTCCAAATCGTGCAGCCCTACTTTATTCCATTCCAATATCGTCATAATGGATAAATAATCCACTATTTGACTGATGTTTTCAAGCTTAAATCATCATTTGGACAGTGCAGTTACAGGAGGGTGTTCGTTCACAGAGTCATGGTCAATCTCGTGTGATTCAGGATCTTATGAAGCGCACTTCCCTTTCAGAGCCTGACGTCTGCTTGTGATGAAAATATGGAACTGACAATAACTGAAAATCAGCGAGCTCATAAAACAATCTTGTGATTCATTAAGGGAACTTCCAGTGCGGTGCACGCGTTCACAGTCGCATGCATTACGTGACCTAGTTATCAAAATCACAACTGCAGCACAACAAAGGTGCAATCAGACGAGGCCCGCCAACACGTCCTGAAGTCCAAAGGCCTTTCAGCTGATCAGACTCAAGACAGAGCAACTCATCGCTTGTATAGTCGAGCCCGAAATTATTCATAGCCCTGGTAAATTCTGACTTAAAGTCATTTAAAGAAATATTTTTACTTAAAAATAAATTTTTTTTTCCACAATGATGCCTCTTGTGCATCGTCTTTTTATATTGTGGAAAAAAAGTCTGTGTCATTTCTGCTAAATAAAAAAATCAACTTAGAATTTGCCAGAAGTATGAATAATTTCTAACCTGACTATGTATGTATATGTGAAAATTATTATTATGAAAAGATGTGACTTCTATATTTATTCATTTTCCTTCGGCTTAGTCCCTTTATTTACAGGGGTCACCACAGTGGAATGAACTGCCAACTTATCCAGCATATGTTTTACACAGCGGATGCCCTTGCAGCCGCAACACAGTACTGGAAAACATCCATACACACTCATTTACATATGCACTCATACACTACAGCCAATTTAGTTCATCAATTCCCATATAGCGCATGTGTTTGGACTGTGGGGGAAACCGGAGCACCCAGAGGAAACCCACAACAACACGGGGAGAACATGCAAACTCCACACAGAAACGCTAACTGACCCAGCCGGGACTCGAACCAGCAACCTTCTTGCTGTGAGGCCACAATGCTAACCACTGAGCCACCATGTCACCCTAACTTCTATAATTCATTCATTTATTTTCTTTTCGGCTTAGTCCCTTTATTAATCTGGGGTCACCACAGCGGAATGAACCGCCAAGTCATCCAGCACATGTTTTACGCAGCGGATGCCCTTCCAACTGCAACCGATCTCTGGGAAACATCCATACACACCCATTCACACTCATACACCACGGACAATTCAGCCTACCCAATTCACCTGTACCGCATGTCTTTAGACTGTGGGGGAAACCGGAGCACCCAGGGGAAACCCACGCAAATGCAGGGAGAACATGCAAACTCCACACAGAAACGCCAACTGATCGAGCTGAGGCTCGAACCAGCGATCTTCTTGCTGTGAGGCGACAGCACTACCTGCGCCACTGCGTCACTTCTATAATATTATATTTAATTATTATTTTTATTATTGAATAAATTATTTTGAGCTCAACTGCATTTAAATATATATAAAATCCTGATGTATAATTGTTTTAGGTAATAATTCAGCATGTTCGTTTCATGAGGTAAAACGATATTGGAAAAATTGACAATTGAGAAAATTATTATTTTTAAAAGATGTAACTTCTATATTATTATTATTATAATAGTAATTTTTGCCTTGACTATATATTATATGGGTAGTCGTAAAAAAAAATTTTTTTGTGAAACACCATTTTTGAAGAAATAATAGTTATAGTTTAATAATAGAAAATAATGTGATAATTTGATAATATTCAGAAAATGTAAGTAAATTGTATTTTTTACTTTTGTACTAAACTGTACCATAAATCCAAAGGACATCTATTCAATTCAATTAATCTTTATTTGTATAGCGCTTTTACAATTTACATCTATTGTGTGGAAATTAAAACTTTCTTCAGAAGAAAAAACATTATCAGACATACTGTGAAAATTTCCTTGCTCTGTTAAACATCATTTAGGAAATATTAAAAAAAAAGAAATAATATTTCAAAAAGGGGCTAATAATTCTGACTTTAAATGTATATATACTGTATATATATTTATATTTATATATATATATATATATATATATATATATATATATATATATATATATATATATATTTTTTTTTTTTTTTTTTTATTTAAAAAAAAAATTTTGTTGAAATGTTGTAGTTTGTATTTGTTCATTATTCTAAAAGATGTTTGGTATAATTTATATATATATATATATATATATATATATATATATATATATATATATATATATATATATATATATATATATTTATATTTACTTTTGAGTGACTATAAAGTTTTATCATTAAGTGAATTAAAATGGCTTCAAATTACGACAGCCTAATGTTAACATTACTTTATTTAAGCTTGAACTTAAGACTTAGCCTGAGAGTTAACCTGCCCCAGACCAGGCTAGCTTCCCAGCATAAGTTGCCAGAGTAAGTGAGTTTGAAGTATCGCAAATTTGATTTATGAAACCGAATCCGCCATTAATAAACCTGACTTACCAAAATAAGTCTGGCTTTTTCTCTAAGCTTGGTTTAAGGAACAGCCCCCAGGTCATGAAGTTCACACAGGCCTTCAGTCACATAATCTTGAATGGTGTGCTTCAGCTATTAAGTTTTCAGTGCAATTGCATGATTTATAATTAGCATATAGTGTCACATCATATTTTTTTAAATATACTGTATGGATGAAAATAAAGATTGCCATTGACTGAAATAGCCTGCAAATTTAGCCCTAATGGATTTATTAACGATAATCTTTTTAATTTATAAGAGCTGTAATTTATTGAACTTTGCTTGGGACAGTCAAAATATAGTACAATTTAGAGATCTGGCTCAAAAAAAAATGTAAAAACACAGCAGTTATTATAATGAGGTCAATGGAAGACAAAATAAATTAACCATTTACTGCATTTTAAGTTATAAATTAAGACAATACTAATTAAATTCATTTTGCTCATGTGTGACAGTGAAAATGCAATGTCACGTCAACAACCCATGTCTGAAAGCAGAATAAAACACACAAACACAAGCAGAGGGATTTAAACAAGTGTCTAAATGTGCACACCATCACTTACACAAAGGTCAAAGTCTTCCTCTTCTATGTCAAAGGAACAGTAAAACCTGTTCTGCGCTCGCTTTCCAATGTCTAACAATGACAAAATGATGTCTATCGCCCAGATACACCCAAGCATTCACTACAAACATCAACCAAAACAATTCTCTACAATAGGAAATGAATTTGCCCTGAGTGAAAATGTTGCAGAAACACAAACAGACAGCTCTGCAAACACAAGTAATCAACACGTTTCAATGAGGTGAAAGGCACAGCCGGCTGGTTTGGTCAGAACAGAGTCACTGTTTACCATGAAACACACACACATACACACTCTGCGGGCGCTGTACACACAGAACGTCTGCCAGTTCAGCGGAAAATGACGGCTGGAGGTGAGAAACAAACACATATTCATAGCAGAGACAGGAGGAAAAACTGGCTTCCCCAGGAACAGATTGTGTTGCATGTCACAACGCTTCAGTGCATCACATGCAGCGGCTCCATGCAAATCAAGACCGGCAGAACACGATTATTCGCAGTTCCTCTCCGATACTCGCCACTAACTCGGGCAGAAGTGAAAAAAATCCCTCATTTGCATACGGCCTGTTCACAAACTAACAAGCTGCTCTTGTGCTGATAACTGGATAAACACAATCTGGAGGAACTCTAGAGCTGCTCGCATTGTGATTAGTGACTTATTGTGGCGCTCTTTTGGTTTATATTTCATCACTCAATACTACTCATCACTCCTGTTACATATAATAACACTGAACACAACGTTTAAATACTCCCAATTCTTCATTTAATCAAGAAAACACTAGTGAATGCTGAATATCCTAAGATGTTGAATATATTGAAAAAGGTTTATAGTCTAAAAACTATGAATGCTGAATTTACCATCATACTGATTCCTTTCAACGTGTTTAATACTATGAAAACTGAAAATCCTAAGATACTGAACAATCCAGAAGTACTGAAAACTTCATGAATGTTTGACAATCTAAAAATAATACATTTTGAATATCCTAATATACAGCAGATGCACTGAATGCTTCATAAATGTTTAATAGTCTATAAAGATAATGAATACTAACTATCCTAAGATACTGAATATTCTAGAAGTACTGAATACTTTGAAAATGTTTAATAGTCTAAAATAGGGTTGAGCCGATAGACGATGCTATCGTCCATCGCCGATAAACTTCACGATGCTGAGCCGGCATCGCGGTCCATCGCCCCGCCCCACATTTATATTGATATTTAACTTATTATTTGCATGTCATCTTAATAGCAATAACGGTCTTTTCATGAGCTGTGTTATATTATACTTATAGCTGCCGTTTGCACGGCTGACAGCATCGTGAGGATTATACAGTACCTCTCACGCTTAAAATGTGTAGATTCAGTGGCAAACGCTGTTACCTGCAAACCCCGTCCCACAGACGTTACAGTGAATGGCTTTAGTTATTTTCATAGCGAACTTTAAGCCACTGGAAGTCTTTTATCCACTCTTGGAAAAGTGTAAATGGTGGATTAACATTCAGCACATGATCACTAATAAGATCTGCCATTATTAGTAACTTTAGGTGGTTTCTAAAACTAAATCTGTCAGTGTTATTTTCATTCTCTCATCTTCAGCGCTTTACATTTCCGCGGTTGTAGCTCCTGTCATCTGAACGCAGAAGGCATTGACTGAGTGATTGACAGCTGATATTAACCAATCCATTCGTGTTCAGTTCTAGAGCAGTGGGCCAATAAGAAGAGCACAAAGGCGGGGCAAGCATTGCGGGCTTTTTTTTATTCAGCATGTTCACTATTGACATAACAACTGTTTTAATCTGTTCCTGAGCGCTGCGTTTGGCGTCTTTAGGTGCAAAGATGCATTCTGCATAAATGTCTCCTAAATCCGCGCACGCGGTGAGGATTTTGCAGTGAAAACAGATCGCACGGCAACAATGTATGCACTCGCACAAATGCTTTCAAATATATATTTTAGGTCGCATAAAATTTCTGCCGCATACGCCGAAACGGTCGAGCCCTAGCATCTTTACTTGATATTATTTCCTCATAATAATAGTAATAAAATAAGGAAGTTATCACAATACAAATTACAGTGAACTACAAACAAACTCTCGTCTTGTCTGGTCTCCGCCACCAGCTGTGATAAAAAGCCATTATATAAGGACACAGATCACTCCGCCTGATCATGCCAGAGTCCCGCGGAAAAAAGTGATCGACAGGTGGTAATTTGTGTATAACTTTATTTATTTATGGTTTGGTTATGGGTAAAGCAAAGACCATGTGGGTCAGACAGTGAAAACGATAGGCTACAATTAATAAATTCGTTATGAATTAATTGATATTTAACAACAACCACCCCCACCCCGCCTATGACGACGATACCATCGTCCATCGCTGATGTTCACATTAGACATCGTACGATGCCAAATTGGTCAACATCGCCCAACCCTAGTCTAAAAACCATGAATACTGAATATCTAAAACACTGAATACACTCCGAAGACAATCAAAAGTGAATGTGCTAAGATACTGAATATTCTACAACAGGGGTGCCCAAACTCGGTCCTGGAGGGCCGGTGTCCTGCATATATTAAATCCAACCTCAATTAACCACACCTGAACCAGCTAATCAAGCTCTTTCTAGGTATACTAAAACTTCCAGGTAAGTGTGTTGAAGGAAGTTGGAGCTAAACTATGCAGGATACTGGCCCTCCAGGACCGAGTATTGGACACCCCTGCTCTAGAACTTCTGAATAACTCAAAAATGTTTAATGCTATTAAAGCAATGCATACTGAATATACTGAATAATCTATACTCCTCTAAATGCTTAATACTGCAAACAATAATGAATTCTGAATATCCTAAGATACTGAACACTTGAAACAATACTGAATAGCGAAACTGAAAGCACCGAACAAAGTACTTTGAGCATGTTTAATACTCTTAAAATAATAAACACTGAATATCCTATGATACTGAATCCTATCAACATGTTTAAATACCCTCAAAACAGTAAAAGCAGAATATTCTAAGATACAGCATACTCTAGATGCACGGAATACTTCACAAATGTTTAATAGTCCAAAAATAATTAATAGTAATTATCTTAAGATACTGAATACTCTAGAAGTACTGAATACTTAAAAATGTCTTCGGATATTCAGTATTCGTTATTTTTAGACTAAGACACCGAATAGTCACTTTGAACGCGTTTAATACTCTGAAAACTATGAAAAGTGAATGTCAAAAGATACTGAATACTCTAGAAGAAGAGTACTTTGAGCATCTTTAATACTTAAAAACATTAATACTGAATATCCTACATGATACTGAATTCCTATCAACATGTTTAATACCCTCGACACAGTGAAAACTAAATATCCAAAAACACAGTACACTCATAGATGTACTGAATACTTCAATAATGTTTAGTCTAAAATTAATGAATAATAATTATTCTAAGATACTGAATACTCTAGAAGTATTGAGTACTTCAAACGTGCTTAATACTCTGAAAACAATGAGTACTGTATATCCTAAGATAGTAAAAACCCTAGAACTTCTGAATAATAATTAAAAAAATTTTAATGCTATTAAAGCAATGAATACTGAACATACTGAATACACTAGAAAACTTCTTAAATGTTTAATACTGGAAACAATAATGAATTCTGAAGATCCTAAGATACTGAACACTCAAAACAATACTGAATAGCAAAACTGAAAGCACTGAACAGAGTATCATGTTTAATACTCTTAAAATAATGAATACTGAATATCCTATGATACTGAATCCTATCAACATGTTTAAATACCCTCAAAACAGTGAAAATTGAATATCCTAAGATACAGCATACTCCAGATGTACTGAGTACACTCGAAACAATACTGAATAGCAAAACTGAAAGCACCGAACAGAGTACTTCAAGCATGTTTAACACTCTAAAGATAATGAATACTGAATATCCTAAGACACCGAATAGACACTTTGAACGTGTTTAATACTCTTAAGACAATGAAATCTAATGTCCTAAGATACTGAATACTCTAGAAGAGTACTTCGAGCATGTTTAATACTCTAAAAGCAATGAATACTGACTCCTATCAACATGTTTAATACCCTCAACACAGTGAAAACTGAATACCCTAAAGTACAGCATACTATGCTGAAATCTAAATACTTCACAAATGTTTAATCTAAAATTAATGAATGCTGATTATCATAAAAGACTGAATAATCTAGAAGTACTAAGTACTTCAAAGGTGTTTATACTCTGAAAACAATAAATACTGTATACCCTAAAATTCTAAATACCCTAAACTACTGAATAATTCAAAACTATTTAATGCTATCAAAGCAATGCATACTGAAAATACTAAATACTCTAGAATTCTTCTTAAATGTCTAATACTGTAAAAAAAAATCATTAATTATGATTATCCTAAGATACTGAACACTCGAAACCATACTGAATAGCAAAATTGAAAGCACTGAACAGAGTGCAAAATCTAGAAGTACTGAGTACTTCGAATGTGTTTAATACTTTAAAAATTATGAAAGCTAAAAACTCTAAGACATTTTCAACTTATTTAATACTCTAAAACAATAAAAAGTGAATGTCCTAAGATACTGAATACTCAAGAAGTACACAGTACTTGAAGGACGTTTAATACTCTAAAAATAATACTAAATATCCCATGATACTGAATCATTTTCACGTGTTTATCATTCTGAAAATATTGAATACTGTATATCCTGCTAAATAAGATATTAAATAGCTTAGAAGTTCTGAATAACTCAAAAATGTTTAATGCTATCAAAGCAATGCATATTGAAAACTCTATAAAACGTCTTAAATTTTTAATACTGTAAAAAATAATTAATTATGAATATCCTAAGATGTTGAACACTTGAAGAAATACTGAATAGCAAAACTGAAAGCACCGAACAGAGTACTTCAAGCATGTTTAACACTCTAAAGATAATGAATACTGAATATCCTAAGACACCGAATAGACACTTTGAACGTGTTTAATACTCTTAAGACAATGAAATCTAATGTCCCAAGATACTGAATACTCTAGAAGAGTACTTTGAGCATGTTTAATACTCTAAAAGCAATGAATACTGAATCCTATCAACATGTTTAATACCCTCAACCTAGTGAACACTGAATACCCTAAAGTACAGCATACTATGCTGAAATCTGAATACTTCACAAATGTTTAATCTAAAATTAATGAATGCTGATTATCATAAAAGATACTGAATAATCTGGAAGTATTAAGTACTTCAAAGGTGTTTATACTCTGAAAACAATAAATACTGTATACCCTAAGATTCTAAATACCTTAGAACTACTGAATAATTTAATACTATTTAATGCTTTTAAAGCATAATAAATACTCTAGAAAACGTCCTAAATGTTTAATACTGTAAAAAAAAATTATTATGATTATCCTAAGATACTGAACACTCAAAACAATACTGAATAGCTAAATTGAAAGCACTGAACAGACTGCAAAATCTAGAAGTACTGAGTACTTCGAATCGAATGTGTTAAAATTATGAATGCTAAAGACTCTAAGACACTTTGAACTTATTTAATACTCTAAAACAATAAAAAGTGAATGTCCTAAGATACTGAATACTCAAGAAGTACATAGTACTTGAAGGACGTTTAATACTAATAATACTAAATATACCATGATACTGAATCATTTCAACGCGTTTATCACTCTGAAAACAATGAATACTGCTGGATAAGATACTAAGAACTCAACAAATGTTTAATGCTATCAAAGCAATGCATGTTGAATACTCTATAAAACTTTCTAAATATTTAATACTGTAAAACATTTATTACGAATATCCTAAGATACTGAACACTCGAAACAATACTGAATAGTAAAACTGAAAGCACTGAATACTCTGAAAGTGTTTAAAACTGTAAAAGATCCTGAATGTTCTACAGATGTTGAAGTGGACACATGCTAAAGTTAATACTCGTTACTTTATAATCAGCTCTGAATTCTTGTCAGTAACGTTAATATTATTTCAGCTCTTTAATGAAGTTTATCTAAGTTTTCAGATCGAGCTAAATGATTTCTTGTTTTAGGTTTTGATCGTCAGGTCGAGTTTCTTAATGTTTTTTAGTGAATTCTGACTATCTGCTGCTGTTGATCCGAGTCTGAGGGACTTTTATTCGGTGTCCATGTGAAAGTTTCTCCGCGCTCGGGGAACAAAAGCTTCTACCGTCCGCGCGCGTCGCGGGAAACTCACTGACGCACAACGATTAACGAGCTCTCCAGATCACCTGGAAATACAGCGAAGTTTCTCAGTTACACGGCGGTATACTCACGGAACAGTGGCCGGCGGGTCTCCGGTAAACACGACCGTTCAGATCATCTTCATTCCCGCGAGCGTCCACCGCTCATCTCCCGCTACCGCCGCCGCACGAGCGCGATCATTCACAGAGACAGCAGCGGGGGACGCGGAACTTGAACACAGAACAAAACACGCAAGCATACACGCCTGCACCACTTCAACAGCACCACAACAATATAAACTTAAGTCTAAAATATTAGGTTTGCTTTATGATGGAGACACTTGCAAATCTGATTCATATTTCCGATTATAATGAAAAAGCTACACCCCTAGGTCCGAATAGACTCGGCCGACCGTCACGCAACACACATCAGTTCACAACTGAACACACAAAACACAACACGGAAAGTTTTGTTCACCGATTAACAACTCTGAGATTAATCTCGTTTATCACACTAAATCAACGAGTGTTCATATTAATCTCTTAATATTTAATTAAAGTGTATATATATAACAATAGTGGCCAATGCATGGATAGGGGAAGGAGCAGAACTGGTCGAACTCCTTACAATCGTACTTATTCATCATTTTTAAGGTTTCCACAATGTGACAATTCGCTCATAGTGTTTTAAAACTTATGCAAAATGAGTCTTTCCTAATCCCAGATTTATTACACTATACATAAGTCTCATGCACAAAATTGTACCATCTTCATTGCTAACACACATTGCTAAAACACACTAAACAGATGAATACTGTAACTGTGTGCTCATATTGTAAAGCTGTTGTCTATTGAGTCTAAGATTGATAATGAAGCTGATTAAATAAGAGTTTTTGGAAAATTCCACTGTTTTGAGTTTGTTGTCCCTGCCTGAGGGCCGGAAACTGATGTGAGTTTAGAGATCTGCACCTCCATCTGCAGGAGAAGCTGAAAACTGCCGCACACCACAGAAGATCAACACTGAACATTGACAAAATATCGGAATTTTATGGTGAGAAAATCTGGCAGTATTTCACTCATATCACATTCACTTACTTCAGAGTCAGAAGTCTACCTTATAACAGTGCAATAATTGTTTTAGCAAGCGGTTACTATCTATTTTACATGCAAGCAGTTGTTTTCTATTTCATTTATTTAATCTGTCTTAATTGCACATTTCTTTTGAATCGCTTTGTTTTTCTTTGTATCAATCACTTTAACAAGAAGCTCTGCGATTTTATTTTAGCTGAAATACAATGCCAATAAAGCATTCTTTTCTATTACAGTTAAAAACTAAAGACACATCTCATACACATAAAACACAAATGCTTTTCTAATCTAAATCCTTTAAAGGATTGTTAGGCTGCATTAATTAGGGCAAATGGAGCCGGGAACACTTCCCAAAAGACATTATAATTTGAACGGCATCTATGCTTATGTTAGTCTGTTTTTCATTATCCCAAGGTCTCTATAATTCTGGACCAGGCTGTATCCTGAGCAGCTGCTGTGGTGGTCATGGAGGAGTGGAGAGCATGAGACTGATTCCTGAAGGACTCGAGTGACAGACGAGTCTTCGCATTGATCCTGAAGGGCCAGCCTGTACACCAGCTGGTGTCCTACTCACACCTGCAGCTTCTCCATGACTGATGTCCAGCATTCTACAGCCTCCGGCACCTAGACTGCAGCTCTGCAAGTTTGGCCAGAGGAGAAAAGGTCGTGTCCAACTAAGCCTGGTTTCTCTCAAGGTTTTTTTTTCCTTCACTTTCGTCTATCGGTGAAGTTTGTTCCTCGCCTATAGCGCTTGGTTTGGGACTTGTGGAGCTGCGCATTGATGGATTTGCTCTTCAGTGTTTGGACTATCAGCAGTGAAAATTAAACCTCACTGAACTGAACTGCAACTCTGAAAACTGGACTTACCTAATTTAAATTTACTAGAACTTCTGTGTTCAGCCGCTTTGACACAATCTACCTTGTAAAAGCGCTAGAGAAATAAAGGATTGAGTTTGCATGTTCTCCTGTGTTGGCGTGGGTTTCCTCCGGGTGTTCCGGTTTCCTCCACAGTTCAAACACATGCACTACAGGGGAATTGGGTAAGCTTAATTGGCCATAGTGTATATGTGTGAATGAGAGTGTATGGGTGTTTCCCAGTGATGGGTTGCAGTTGGAAGGGCATCCGTTGCGTTAAACGTGCTAAATAAGTTGGCGGTTCATTCCACTGTGGTGACCCCTGATTTATAAAGGGACTAAGCCGAAAAGAAAATGAATAAATGAATGAAACAAATACAAAAATAAGCATATACAGTTGAAACCAGAAGTTTACAGACACTCTAAAAAAAGGAACAATCGTTTTTTTAAAAATGTCTGATGGTAAATCATACTAAACGTTTACTATTTTAGGTCTGTTAGGATTACCTAAATCATTTACATTTGCTAAATGCCAGAATAATGAGAGAATTTTATTTTTGAGAATTTTTTTTATTAATTTCTAGACAGTCAAAAGTTTACACATTTCCTTGGTATTTTTTTTTTAGCTTTGCTTTTAAACTGTATAACTTTGGTCAAATGTTTTGGGTATCCTTCTACAAGCTTCTCACAATAGTTTGAAGGAATTGTGGCCTATTCCTCCTGACAGAATTGGTGTAACTGAGTCAGATTTGTAGGCTGTCTTGCTCACACAAGCTTTTTCAACTCTGTCCACAAATTTTCTATAGGATTGAGCTCAGGGCTTTGTGATGGCCACTCCAAAACATTCACTCTGTTGTCCTTAAAGCACATTTTAACTACTTTGGCAGTATGCTTAGGGTCATGGTCTGTTTGGAAGACCCATTTGTGGCCAAGTTTTAATTTCCTGGCTCATGTCTTGAGATGTTGCTTCAGTATTTCTACATAATGTCCTTTCTTCATGATGCCATCTATGCTGTGAAGTGGACCAGTCCCTCCTGCAGCAAAACAGCCCCACAACATGATGCTGCCGCCCCCATACTTCACAGTTGGGATGGTTTTCCTAGGCTTGTAAGCTTTCCCCTTTGTCCTCCAAATGTAACACTGGTCATTATGGCCAAACAGTTTAATCTTAGCTCCATCAGACCACAGGACATGTCTCCAAACATTAGTCTTTTTCCCAGAGTAATTTAACAAATTGTAATCTGGCTTTTTTGTTGATTCTGGCTTGTTGATTTGTCCATGTTGTCACACAAGGAAGCAGTGTGTTTGAGGTTTTCCTTAAATACTATTCTACAGTTGTGCCTCCAATTAACTCAAATGTTGTCAATTAGCCAATCAGAAACTTCCAAAACCTTGACACCATCATCTGAGCTTTTTCAGAGGCAGAATAATCTTATTGTATGTAAACTTGACTTTCAAGAAAAGTTATAACAATTTCTCCAAAAATCTCTCTCTCATTATTCTGCTGTTAAGCAGAACAGAAACAAATGTGATAATCCTAACTTACCTAAAAGAGAAAAGTTTAGTCACATTAACATCTGACTTATTTAAATGGTTATGTGCCTTTTTATACAGTGAATGTAAACTTCTGGTTTCAATTGTACACATATGGAAATACAATATACAGTATCTTATTTCAGTTAGCAGTTGTGTGGTATTAAATTAACCAAAAATTCAAGTAAAAATTAATAAAAACTGCAAAAAATGTTAAATCAGAGAATGGGGCTAGGACTTAGTTGATTTCAGTACAGCATGTTTTCTCTAGAAGTGGAAACACGCAAATGATCACAAACATTCATTCATTTTTCATCTGCTTAGTCTCTATTCCAGGGGTTAACACAGTGGAATGAACCACCAACTTATCCAGCATATGTTTTACGCAGCGGATGCCCTTCCAGCCGCAACCCAGTACAGGGAAACACCCACCCACACACACACACACACACACACTCATACACTACAGCCAATTTACCTCATCAATTCCCCTATAGCGCATGTGTTTGGACTGTGGGAGACACCGGAGCATCCGGAGGAAACCCACGCCAACACGGGGAGAACATGCAAACTCCACACAGAAATGCCAACTGACCCAGCCGGGACTCGAACCAGCGACCTTCTTGCCACATTGCTAACCACTGAGCCACCGTGCCTGATCACAAACAAACAAAAATTAAAACATCACAATGTTGTTTAGAGTATTCCATTTATTTTAACGAAACACATGAGATGAACCGCATGTATTTCACAGTAAACGTCACATCAAATGGACTTACATGAAAATACAGTACATCACAGTTAGGGAATATCATTGATATCATGGTTATTGAATAAATAAATCACGTTCAATCTAAAGCTGATAATATTAGAAGTGCCTGAACTGAAGACTGTTACAGTCAAATATGCTAAAAGTCCTGAACAGAGGACAAAATCACTTTCTATTCACGCAAATGTTCCCAAAGGTGCTGCAGTCAGTGAATCTAAAGCTCAGGTAGATCTCATCCTAGTCTCTGTAAGAAAATATCCATAAATTAGCAGTTTTCTGGATTTTGTGATTCTGTATTTGTGCTTTTGAATTGCATCAAGGGAGCTTGATCTTTCCTCCAACAATTTTTAACCTTGAAAAGTTCGAAAAAGTGACATTTTTAATATATTAAAGTGCTATATCGTCTGTGTTGGTGTATAATATGCTACAAAAACCTTTTAATAAACTGGCGGTACATTTTCTGTTATTTTACAGGCATATTTCTCTAGATCAGGGGTGTCTAAACTCAGTCCCGGAGGGCCGGTGTCCTGCAGATTTTAGCTCCAACTTGCCTCAACACACCTGCAGGGATGTTTCTAGAAAGCCTAGCAAGAGCTTGATTAGGTAGCCCAGGTGTGTCTGATTGGGGTTGGAACTAAACTTTGCAGGACACCGGCCCTCCAAGACCGTGTTTGGACACCCCTGCTCTAGATATTATGCTTATATATTATTTAAAACTACTAAAATGTCAATAAAAGTCACTTTGTTAAACTGTAGAGTTGAATTTGCAACATAAAAAGTGGACAGAGCAGAGATCAACATCCCATAATGCAATTCACAACCGTAAATAAACAGAAAACACAGGTGAATCACTAAATACTGAAGCTGTTCATTAACAGATATTTCCTACAGTGTAGTCTCAGTAAGTGTGTGTGTGTGTTGCGGATGCTCAGTCAGCGCTGTTTGCTCTGCTGGTTTTTGCTCTGCCTCTCCTGATGTTCTCCGTTCTCCATATAAGCCTGAACGGATCTCCAGAGCGCTCGGATGTTCCCCTCGCCGAAGCCTGTTGCTCCTCTGCGCTCGATCAGCTCCAGGAAAAACGTGTCCTCTGCAAACACCGGCTTGGTGAAGACCTGCAGGAGGTGCCTGAGAAACCAACACAGCCAACTCAATACAACTGGACTAATACTAGATCCAGTGTTCTGTGTGATAGGGAATATGCACAGGGGCTTTTAAGTTTTAGTAAGCTGCTCAAGCGCCTCCGGTGAACTGCAAAAGCAGTACAAAATCACAGCGTTTAAGTTTTGATTTCTTTAAAAATCAATGATCTTCACTGCCTGATTGAGATACAATATAAAGTGGGTCTCAGACCAGAGAAGATGCACTGCATTAAATTCCATTGTTCATCATCATGTCTTTAAAATATGGACATTTATTTTACCACAGTATTTTCAAAGGAGTTCCTGCACTCGCCTGCTGCTCCTGATGGCGCTAGCATTTATCTCACCCAAACTCTTTCCATATCCCTCACTGCATACCATCAAGATGTAGCATGCAGTGCACTTTAACTAATCCTTACTTAAAACAATACTGCCTACAATAATTTTCCACCAACAGTCAAAGTATGTGTACACCTTTTAGACTGTGTACTTGTCTGTCTGTGCCTTCATGTGTGCAGTGTGTTTTTTTTCTTAACGCATTGTCTTTCATGTATTACTGTCAACTTTACAAGAAAGTGCCGGTAGCACAGTGGTAGTGGGTTCAATACCAAGGCCGGCATAGAAAGCATAGTTGCGTGACGGTCGGTCGCCTTGAGCTGTGACAGGCTGTGCTTCGGGGCTTACTCAAAGCAACCAATGAGAGGACAGGATAGGCAAAAGGAGGAGGGGTTCACAGTGGTGCAGTGGTTAGCACGGTCGCCTCACAGCAAGAAGGTTGCTGGTTCGAGCCTCAGCTGGGTCAGTTGCCTTTTCTGTGTGGAGTTTGCATGTTCTCCGGTTTCCCCCACAAGTCCAAAGACATGTGGTACAGGTGAATTGGGTATGCTACAATTGACCGTAGTGTGTAAATGAGTGTGTATGGATGTTTCCAAGTGATAGGTTGCAGCTGGAAGGACATCCGTTGCATAAAACATATGCTGGATTAGTTGGCAGTTCATTCTGCTGTGGCAACCCCGGATTAATCAAGGGAATAAGCCGGGAAAAAAAAAGAATGATTATATTATATTATATTATATTATATTATATTATTTTATTATTATTATGTTATATTATATTATATTAATTATATTATATTATATTATTATATTATATTATATTAATTATATTACATTAAATTATATTATATTATATTATATTATATTATATTATATTATATTATATTATATTATATTATATTATATTATATTATATTACATTAAATTATATTATATTATATTATATTTTTATATTATTATGTTATGTTATATTATATTAATTATATTTTATTATATTATTTTATATTATAGTATATTATTATATTATGTTATATTAATTATATTATATTATATTATTATGTTATGTTATATTAATTATATTATATTATTATGTTATGTTATATTATATTATTATGTTATGTTATATTATATTATATTATTATGTTATATTATATTAATTATATTATATTATATTAATTATATTATATTATTATGTTATGTTATATTATATTATATTATATTATATTATATTATATTATATTATATTATATTATATTATATTATGATATTATATTATTATATTATGTTATATTATGTTATATTATATTATATTATTATATTATATTATATTATAATGTTATGTTATGTTATATTATATTATATTATTATATTATATTATGATGTTATGCTATGTTATATTATATTAATTATATTATATTATTATGTTATGCTATGTTATATTATATTATATTATTATATTATGATATTATATTATTATATTATATTATTATGTTATGTTATATTATGTTATATTATATTATATTATTATATTATATTATTATATTATATTATAATGTTATGTTATGTTATGTTATGTTATGTTATGTTATATTATATTATATTATATTATATATTATTATATTATATTATTATGTTATGCTATGTTATATTATATTAAATTATATTATATTATTATGTTATGCTATGTTATATTATATTATATTATTATATTATATTATTATGTTATGCTATGTTATATTATATTAATTATATTATATTATTATGTTTTATTATATTATATTATATTATATTATATCGATGGTAAAAATTTTTTCCAATAATTTCCAAGTGATATTTAACAGAGAAAGGACATTTTTTCACAATATTCCCTATAATACTTTTACCTTCTGGAGTATGTCTTATTTCTTTTAGTGTGGCAGGAATAAAAGCAGTTAAATGTTTTTTCATAACTTTTAAAAGTCAATATTATAAGCCTTATCAATATTAAGTCATTAATATTATATTATTACCCATATTAATATATTTTTATAACTTTTAAAGTCAATAATATTAGCCCCCTTAAGAAATTGTTTTTCTTTATTGTCTACAGAACAAACCACTGTTGCCCAATGCCTTCCTTATTTAACCAAGTTACAAATCTTGACTAATCAAATGCTCCGTAGTATCTGACATGCCCCGCCCCCTTCCTCTCATTTGCTTTTCATTTGATGCGCTTGAGCTCATCCACTCTCACTAGCAGAGCTGTTAGAAAAACAAATCAATATTGGCAGTTTTATTTAAAGGGGAGGGGCTACTGAAAGTCCTGCCCTCTCTTCATGTTTCAGTTGAGATTACGTCAAACATCCAATAAAAAGTGCTCATTTCCAAGCACTTCACGGCAACTTTAAGCTGCTTTGACACAATCTACATTGTTAAAACGCTTTTTCGAATTCAGACCACGAGTGCACATATATGGACATCATTTCTCTCTAAAAGTACATCATATCAAAAGATGATACCTAGGTTTTTACTCTAATTAGGTTCCAATAAGCCCAAATAGCAAAGAGAAATAAAAAATGCATGTAAAAAACAGCTTGGGCCTTAAGAGGTTAAGCAGACAGTGGTTTTGTGTCAGTGTTACCGTTGGCCGTCTGTGGTCCGTCTGTCTGTTTCCGTCTGGATGTCAGTGTCCAGCAGAATCCCATATTGACTCAGTGTTTGAGGATCATAACCTGCATCCAACATCTCCTGCTGCTTCCCCACCTGAAAACACATGTAATTATTTTACTTGGAGTGACTAACGCTGATTAAAACAGCACAGCATCCAAATAATCACAAAGATGTTTCATACCCATTATGTTTCACAGGACAAACAATGTGCAATGTGAATATCTTTTTTATAAATATTAGATAAAATATACTGTACAAACAGAGTATCTGCCGGTTTCTAAGAGTTATATTTAAGACCTTTTTAATACCAAACAGAATGAAATTTAAGACCAATTGTATAGCATACACTACCTGACAAAAGTCTAGACATCAATCCCAGTTGTAAGAGCAACAAATAATAACTTGGCTTCTAGTTGATCATTTGGAAAAGTGGCAGAAGGAAAAATCATGATTTTCAGTATAGAGGTGTGCGAGAGATCTGCAGAGTGGACGACAACATCAACAGCCTGAGGTATCAAGACATTTGTGCTGCCCATTACATTACAAACCACAGGAGAGGGACAATTCTTCAGCAGGATAGCGCTCCTTCTCATACTTCAGCCTCCACATCAAAGCTCCTGAAAGGTCAAGGTGCTCCAGGATTGGCCAGCCCAGTCACCAAACATGAACATTATTGAGCATGTCTGGGGTAAGATGAAGGAGGAGGCATTGAAGATGAATCCAGATAATCTTGATGAACTGGGAGTCCTGCAAGAACGCTTTCTTTGCCATTCCAGATGACTTTATTAATCAGTGATTTGAGTCATTGCAGAGATGTATGATGCAGTCCTCCAAGCTCATGATGGAGTCAGACACAATATTCATTCTGTTTCCACTGCAGCATGACTTTATATTCTATACTGGACATTATTTCTGTTCAGTGATGAGACTTTTGTCTAAGCAAAGTCAGACCTTACTGTCCTAATGAAATCATTCAACATCAAGACATGATCATATTATATTGTGGTCAAATAAGCGTCATCTAGTGGCCTTTGCCTTTCATATCAGCCACTTCTGATACCAAATGATGAACTAGAAGTCGAGTTATTATTTGTTGTTCCTAAAACTTGGATAGGCGACAAAAAAAGCACACAATTACTTGATTACCATTCTTAACACTTTTTATTATATATAGAATAAGTGAAAACCTGAAAACAATCTTTGAACTGATTAATAATAATAGTAACTGGGATGCAGATTTCAAAAACAGAATTATATATTCTTTACGGGGTCGATTGCATTTTTAAGACCTTTAAAACACATTTAGGACATTTTTAAGACTAATTTAGGCCTTATTTTTATACTATGGGATTTAAGACTTTAATTACAGATCCAAGGAGACCCTGTACTAAGAATAGAGATTACATCGTATTTTTCCAAACATGCAAGCTACCTATTACTGCAGACACAGAGCAGTATTAGGCCATTTCATCTTGTTTTGTGCGTTTACTCTACTTAGACAAATAAACATGTGATTGAAACGTCTATTTTCTGTATTGTTTGTCATTTTGATTATTCATTCATTTATTTTATTTTCGGCTTAGTTATGGAATAAAGTCCCTTTATTAATCAAGGGTCGCCACAGCGGAATGAACCACCAACTTATCCAGCATATGTTTAACACAGCGGATGGTCTTCCAGCTGCAACCCAGTACTAAGAAACAGGGCATTTGGGGGCCCTAAGCAGAATAATTTTGCTCTAAATAGTGGAGTATTGCCATTGCAAACCGGCCCAAAATGATTATATTGCTTATTAAATACAGTCAATGGCACAGAAAAGTAAAGCCTGATTTCTTCTACTTAATAACTCTGAATGATTTGGACATTTTAAAACACCACTGTTTCTGTCAACTAACAGCTTCAAAAATGAAGAATTAAACAACCTTTAATAAAGGGAGCAGTGATTCCTACTTTGCGTCCTTCTGGAGTGTTTAAAACATATTTTATTAATTTAGCAAATAGATTGAAGAATCTATAGCTAAAGATTCTAGGTTGAGTTTTTTTTTATTAATTCCAAAAGCAAAATCCCTGCAATGAAACAACACTGAACAATAATTAGTCAATAGGGAAAATGCATTACCTAGTAATAAAATATACATTCTGAGCTCATTAAAAAAAATCAACAAACAAAAAAAACAATTAACATTAATTTAAACGTTGATCCATAAATAATAAAATCAATAAGCAAATAATACGAAATAAGAAAAATATTAATATAAATAACATACAGTTGCAATCAGAATTATTAAACCCCCTGATTTATTAGCCCCCCTGTTTATTTTTTTCCCCAATTTCTGTTTAACGGAGAGAAAAAATTTTCAACACATTTCTAATCATATTAGTTTAATAACTCATCTCTAATAACTGATTTATTTTATCTTTGTCATGATGACAGTAAATAATATTAGACTAGATATTCTTCAAGACACTTCTATACAGCTTAAAGTGCCATTCAAAGGCTTAACTAGGTTAATTAGGTTAACTAGGCAGGTTAGGGGAATTAGGCAAGTTATTGTATAATGATGTTTTTTTTCTGTGTACTATTGAAAAAATATATAGCTTAAAGAGGCTAATAATATTGACCTTAAAATGGATTTAATACAATTAAAAACTGCTTTTATTCTAGCCGAAATAAAACAAATAAGACTTTCTCCAGAAGAAAAAATATTATCAGACATACTGTGAAAATTTCCTTGCCCTGTTAAACATCATTTAGAAAATATTAAAAAAAGAAAAAAAATTTTAAGGGGGGCTAATAATTCTGATTGCAACTGTATAAGAAGAAGGGAAGCAACAAATACTGGGTTCATGTTAATACACAAACACAATATTATTCCCTTAAGTCACCTTCCCTGTTCCTTACATTTAAGATGCAGGGTCCAGAGCTTATATTGCTAGGATTAATTCAATTTGGACATAACTTTTAGGACACAACATTACCAGTGTGCAAAATTATGTCAGTAAAAGTCACTTCAGTACTATTGCATTTCAGTAAAATGTGCTTTAAACAAACAAAAAAAAAACGGGTCTGTAAAACCAGGAAAAAACTAAAAATTTTATATAAATAGACTATGTTTATTAATCTGTAATTGCCTATTTATGATTAAATGTTTCCCATTTTCCTCCCTTAGTTTTTCTACGCCTGAAGGATAACGTTAGTTCAGTTTCATTTTCGCGGTCCAATTTTCAAAATAAATCAGGTATATAATGTGGCAGGCAATGAAGCAAAGGCCATGGTTGTGTCTGTGCAAGGATTTGCGTTCTTGTGGCGACAGGTCGGTCTTGCAGGTTACCTTGGAAGAACAAACTTGAACCGTGAGAACACAGAACGCATATGAGAAATGAGACTCTGCGAGGTTTCTGTTGATCACATGACCTTCACACGAAAACAATTTCAACTTTAATAAAATTGTGATTTTTTTTTTCTTTTTAGTGAAAATTTAAAAATATATTAGTCCTAAAGCATTGCCAATGAAGGTAATTTGTAAAATGCAAATAAAAAAGATTTTAGCAACGAAATGGGGGCCCCCCAGTGGCGGAGGGCCCTAAGCACCCGCTTAATTCGCTTATAGGGAGGGCCGGCTATGCTGCACGTTTAAGGCAACGGATGCCCTTCCAACTGCAACCCATCACTGGGAAACACCCATACACACTCATTTACATTCATACACTATGGCCAGTTTAGCTTACCTAATTCACCTATACCGCATGTCTTTGGAATGTAGGGGAGCACCCGGAGGAAAGCTACACCAACACAGGGAGAACATGCAAGCTCCACACAGAAATGCCAACTGACCCAGCCGAGGCTCGAACCAGCGACCTTCTTGCTGTGAGGCGATGGTGCTACCCACTGCGACGCCCCCCATTTTGGTCATTAAAAAATACATTTTGTCTTTCTACATTCTGATCAACTCTGTTACATCAGTTATAAAAAGGCAGAACAATCTGTAAAGCACTGATAAAAAAGCATGTAATGAGCCACTAGTTAATAGCATGAACTGTGACCTAAACTAAAGTGTTACCAATATGGTGAGGAAGGCTTGACGATGTTTAGATGTTGGTGGCGCATCGTTCTTAATAAACACAGATCGAGTGTGAATGTGGTTAAGATACAGACCTCAGTGTAGTACGCAGGAGGAGGAGAGAAGAACTGAACTCCAGCCTGACTCAGAGTTTGAGCTGTTTTCACGATGTCTTCGGTGTACAGGCCGATGTGCTGGATTCCTGCTCCTCTGTGCTCATCCAGAAACGTGTCCACCTGATTCCTGCCTGAAATAAAAAAAATATATATATTTGCTTATATAATACTGACACCGGCGACGCAGTGGCACAGTAGGTAGTGCTGTCGCCTCACAGCAAGAAGGTCGCTGGTTCGAGCCTCGGCTGGGTCAGTTGGCGTTTCTGTGTGGAGTTTTCATGTTCTCCCTGCCTTTGCGTGGGTTTCCTCCGGGTGCTCCGGTTTACACCACAGTCCAAAGACATGCGGTACAGGTGAATTGGGTAAGATAAATTGTCACAGTTGTGGATCTATCTGTTCTTCTTGTATGTGTGTGTGTGTGTGGGAAGTGGGTGTGTTTGTTTGGGTATATCTTCACCGCGTGGTGTGTGTGTGTTTACATTCATCAGCTGGGTTATCACGTGTCTTGTTACCACTCATTTCACTCAGCTGTTTTTATTCAACCACAGCTGTTGCGCATTACCGCGCGCCTTTATATGTTCAGTGTTTGTAGATAGCGTTTGTCAGTCCGTTGTTTGTTCACCTCTGTGTCTGCTTACTGTTAGGCACTCTCGCTAGATCCGCTGGTGGTGAATCGTCATAAGTCTGTTATATTTGGACCTTATGCACGTCTCCGTTTCATTGATGTTGTTGCAACTGCCTGCACTGATGACAACCATATCAGTGGGAAACTTCACCCCGGATCTGCTTCTCGGATGAACTATTACCACTGGTAAGCGTGTCGATTTCCTTGAGAGTTACTCCATAGCACTAACCTCCCCTTTCCTCGATATCTAGTAAGATATCAGTGAGAGACTTCACTCCGGATGTGTTTCTCGGATGAACTATTACCGCTGGTAAGCGTGTCGATTTCCTTGAGAGTTGCTCCATAGCACTAACCTCCCCTTCCCTCGATATCTGGTAAGATATCAGTGAGAGACTTCACTCCGGATCTGTTTCTCGGATGAACTATTACCGCTGTTTAGCGTGTTGGATTCCTTGTGAGGAGCACCCTTGCTCTAACAATTCCTCTATATCTGGTGAGATCAATACCAGTTGTGACTCTTGCTATCTCTATTAATAAATCATCTTGCATTTGGGTCTCCTGTGTATATTTGTGACAGAAATTGTCCGTAGTGTATGAGTGTGTGTGGATATTTCCCAGAGATGGGTTGCAGCTGGAAGGGCATCCGCTGCGTAAAACATGTGCTGGATAAGTTGGCGGTTCATTCCGCTGTGGCGACCCCGGATTAATAAAGGGACTAAGCCAAAAAGAAAATGAATGAATGAATAATACTGACACCACTAGATCATCTACTAGTGAGGGACAAAGCTGGTCAGTCTGATTATTACGGAATAGAAAAACAATTCATTCATCAGGCGTCAAAATTCCACAGTGAAATGAACCGCCAACTTATCCAGCATATGTTTTACACAGCAGATGCCCTTCCAGCTGCAACCCAGTACTGGGAAACACCCACACACTGTCACTTTTACAGTCATACACTATGGCCAATTTAGTTTATCCAATTCCCCTATAGCGCATGTGTTTGGACTGTGGGGGAAATCGGAGCACCCAGAGGAAACCCACACCAACACGGGGAGAACATGCAAACTCCACACAGAAACGCCAACTGACCCAGCCGGGACTCGAACCAGCAGCCTTCTTGCTGTGAAGCCTGAGAAACTATTTTTTTAGTTATTATCAGTAAATTTAATTAAACATTAGCAAATTTGTGACCCTGTTTCACAAAATGATGATAAAAATTGTCTTTTGTTGCATGGGTAAATTTGTGGGAATAGCCAAAAATACATTAAGTCAATATTATGCATTTTTATTTTATGCCAGTTATCATTAGAATATTAAGTAAAGATTAAGATTAAATTTTTTTCGTAAATATAGCAAAACATAATTTTTGATTAGCAGTTAACTGAGAATTGCTAAGAACTTCATCTGGACAAATTTAAAGGAGATTTTATCAATATTTAGATTTGTTTTTCAAATAGTTGCATCTCATCCAAATATTATCCTTAATACAGTTTTTCTCAGTGGCTTTGGTGCATTTCTCACAACACTATTTACATTTGCACAACAGTTCATGCATTTCTCAAAACAATTAGTCATTTGTGCACATCATAGTAGCAGTTTCTCATTCCTTCCAACAAATTGCAAATGCTTTTGGACATGCATCAGCTGCTTTCATACAACTCTCTGCTGTTAGTAACATTATCATTTGCTTATGTCATGTCAGTCAAAATTAACTAAACTTGTGGATGCTGAATAGTCATTCCATATTAAACTAATAGTCCTCATTTCATTACTTGAGTCATTACATACTAAAATGTTGAACTAGTTGTCAAAATCTGTCAAGCAAATTTTATTTAAAAAAATGTAATCTTTTTTTTTTCTGAAAATGTCTTCTAAATTGAACAATTTGATGAATGATTTCCAGAGCTGTGTATATTGTAGGTTCAGTTCCAATATGTACTGCAGTATAGTCTACAGTTGTGCTCAGCTCTACCCAAAGGAGTTTATGTTTGTTGTAAATAAGGGTGTGTTTATTCTTCTGCACAATGCTGTGAATAAATTAGAATTATAAAGAGCAAATGCAGTAAACATGTGAAACATACATATTCAGTGTGTTGTACTCAGATACCTCACTAAATGCAGTGATGTCTAACTTTACTGTAGTTTTCAGATGGCTGTGCTAATAGTCTATAGTGCTGTCTTGAGCATTTTCAGGAAGTGTCACCAAAATCTGACTTTTTTGCATTGGAGAAAATTAACAGAGTGAAGTGTCATAATGAAAACATGATAAAGCCATTTGACTATCTTGTTCATAAACAATGGTGTCAGGACTTTTCATTTTGATGACACTGACACTTTCATTGACATCAATACTTGCTTTTGAGGAATGAGCTCTCCATTTTGAGCAAGTGACGCGCTTCTGCAGGTTATCCACTAGGTTTTGCAGTTTGCACTGATTGTTTTGAGAAATGCATTAACTGTTGTGCAAATGTGAGAAATGCACCAAAGCGACTGAGAAAAACTGTAATCGAGTTTGTTTAATATATTTTCATTATAGTGGAATCCAATGTACAAAATAAAGTAAACTTGACTGAGTGCTTCATTTCCCCTTTAAGATGTTCTGAAGAATGTTGGAAAAAAACAGCCATTGACATCTGTAGTAGGAATTAAAAAATACTATGGAAGTCAATTTTTTTTGAGTATATCTTTCGTTGTGTTCAACAGATTAAAGAAACTCTGGGACAAGTAAAGCATGAATAAATGATGACAATATTCATTTGTGGGTAAACTGTCCATTTAAATAATACTACACACTACACAGCAGTAGTTAAAAAGACTTAAAGGGTCACGAAACCCCCCTGTCTCAGCAGGGTGTTTTTACTCCTCTGTTTTGAAAAAAAGTCAGGAAAGTTGGGCGTGTCCAGCTCTGGGAGTGTGGGAGTGTCGGGGGAGGGAAAGAGGATAAGATTTTGCATAGAAGGGACGCGCTAAGTTTCACAGGAAAAACAAACACACAGAGGCTGATTTGTTACGGCGAATAAGAGAAAAAAAATCCTCCGCATTTCTCTGTAACTTATGTACTCGGTAGGTAGCGTCAGAAAGCCGTGTGTGTATAGACTATCCTGTCACAAAATGCAGCGAAAATCCTGCACGACGGGAATAGTTTGTGTTTACATGTTTACACTCGGAGAGCAGCATTTAAACAAAGGGCACTGCACTGCAAACACTTACCAAATCTGTAGACAGACAATCAAACTGGAGCTGTGTCTTTTTATTAAAAGTAGACGAGCAGCAAATCTGGATTTCACCATTTCCAGATGAGAAAAAGCTCTCGGGTAAAAATGTTCCTTACAAACGCGTTTCTGTCGCGTGCACTGTAATCCACACGTGAGTCCAGCTGCTCTCCCATAAAGGGAAAATGAAAACAAAACCTTCGTTGCAGCTCACTAATAACACCTACGACTCTTGTCTTGAAATTCTTGTTCTTTCACTTGTTTTGGCAACACAACGTGGCGTCTCTCTGCCGTCTGAACGCTGTAAACTGGTAAACAGTCTCCGGAGCTATCATGCATATTAATGAAGTTTCACGTCATACACAATAGAGCGCGCTGATTGGTTTGAAGCACGTCTTTCTCATGAATTAATACTGCACACTCAGATACGTCAGAACGCCCTAGAAAAGACAGACAGCCACTCTCCAGGCTGGATTTACACCTAAGTATCTCATGGCCGTGACGCAGCTTCAAAAATTCGTTTCAAACCGGAAGAACGAATTTGCTCAAAATAACGCAAAAACAACCAATTTTCACTTGTTAGTGCAATATATGTGTCCTAATAGTGTTTATAGCAGCGTGGGACACATATATGACTGTCAACAGCTCAAAAAAAGTGTTTTGGTGTTTCGTGACCCTTTAAATGTACAATAAGCAATATTTGAGAAACACTTTTGACCACAGTGTCTGCTAAAACACACTTACAGCAAATCAGCAGTCACTGAACTCACTCCACTGACTTTGTATTGTGGGAGGGTGCCTCCTTGTCATTTCTGACTATTAATAAATGCCTAAATGTTACTATGTGACAAAATGTAAAGTAGACAAGCTAAAAAATATAGAAAATATAGAAGAAGTTTTTATAACTTGTCGACCCCCAAAAAATCAGTGTTTAAGGACACAAACGAGTGTACTTAAACTTTTTTACAAAAATAACCTACAGGGATCCTGCAGGACAAATTGACATTATGTGCAGGCAATTCCTACAGGTTTTAGAATCATGCAGTACTTTTTACAGGAATCCTGAAGAAGGTAATTTTTTCCCTGTAGGAAAGCTGCTCTCCTGCAGGAGTTACAAAATCCTGTAGGACACATTGACAATATGTGCAGGAATTTCTTACACGTTTTACAATGGATCCAAGCAAGTGACAAATCTTGCAGATTTTTATAATTCCTGCAGGACTTGCAGGAGTTATTTGCTGTAATTGGAATAAAAGAAAGAAATTCTGTCACTTGCTGTAATTTTAATTCATGAAACTGTTGGTAGCAATACATAATGAGCTCTAACGGCCCATTCACACGGGGCTTTAGCGTCAACGCTTGACAGAGGGCGTGTCTGAAGTTGGGGCTGACGCGATCGTCATAGCAGCGTCATCCAATGAAATTAGTCAGCAATAGGCCACTGTTGGAGCTGGTGTATTTGCATACAGTGATCTGATTGGCTGACGCTTCCATCAGCACTTGAAAAGTTGAGCATGTCCCAACTTCTGCAGCGAGCAACGCTTCTGAAGCGGCGCCGACGGATCCACAATGCAGTTCGGCAACGCCTGACGTCACCCATTCAAAGTGAATGGGAAGCGTTGAAGCTGACGCCCCATGTGAATGGGGCGTAACAAATAAGCAATAAAACAAAAAAACAACAACAAAAAACATACATAAATAAAAGTATACTTATGAATATATCATAGGCAATTATACAAATCAACCATTACTCATTCAAATTATGCATTTATGCAAACAAAAAAGCTACACTTTTACGTTTTATTTCTATACTTTTTTATTTCATTTATTAAAATGTGCATTTTATGAGTTCAACAGAGTCTATCCCTCTTTCTTTTCATATGTTTGTTGCTGTTATCCCTGATTCTCTGTCTTTTTGATTTGAGCAACCTATTGTTTTCTGTTTCCATCGCCTTTTTGTGGCAGCTGTAACTGGTGCTTCTTCGTTTAAGTACACTTTGTACTCCATTTTTATCCTTTAAAGTAAAGGAAGAGTACAACAAATAATTTTTTTTACAATTCTATTTGCTGAAATAATAAAAGAAAAACTTCAGGATGGTGTTATCAATACTTCCAGAAAAAGGAAAATAAAACAGTGTGAGACTGGCAACGGCAGCCAGAGGAGAGAATAATGTCCGATTTACTGTCTTGCCCCACACTTCATTAGATACTCCTCGCATAAGTGATCATTCGTTTTTTTGTAATTTGACGCAAAGATTATATTATACATAAATACATACAGGAAGTGCAGAATTATTAGGCAAATGACCACATCATCCTCTTTATGCATGTTGTCTTACTCCAAGCTGTATAGGCTCGAAAGCCTACTACCAATTAAGCATATTAGGTGATGTGCATCTCTGTAATGAGAAGGGGTGTGGTCTAATGACATCAACACCCTATATCAGGTGTGCATAATTATTAGGCAACTTCCTTTCCTTTGGCAAAATGGGTCAAAAGAAGGACTTGACAGGCTCCGAAAAGTCAAAAATAGTGAGATATCTTGCAGAGGGATGCAGCACTCTTAAAATTGCCAAGCTTCTGAAGCGTGATCATCCAACAATCAAGCGTTTCATTCAAAATAGTCAACAGGGTCGCAAGAAGCGTCTGGAAAAACCAAGGCGCAAAATAAACTGCCCATGAACTGAGAAAAGTCAAGCGTGCAGCTGCCAAGATGCCACTTGCCACCAGTTTTGCCATATTTCAGAGCTGCAACATCACTGGAGTGCCCAAAAGCACAAGGTGTGCAATACTCAGAGACATGGCCAAGGTAAGAAAGGCTGAGAAACCACCACCACTGAACAAGACACACAAGCTGAAACGTCAAGACTGGGCCAAGAAATATCTCAAGACTGATTTTTCTAAGGTTTTATGGACTGATGAAATGAGAGTGAGTCTTGATGGGCCCGTGGCTGGATCGGTAAAGGGCAGAGAGCTCCAGTCCGACTCAGACGCCAGCAAGGTGGAGGTGGAGTACTGGTTTGGGCTGGTATCATCAAAAATGAGCTTGTGGGGCCTTTTCGGGTTGAGGATGGAGTCAAGCTCAACTCCCAGTCCTACTGCCAGTTTCTGGAAGACACCTTCAAGCAGTGGTACAGGAAGAAGTCTGCATCCTTCAAGAAAAACATGATTTCATGCAGGACAATGCTCCATCACACGCGTCCAAGTACTCCACAGCAAGGCTGGCAAGAAAGGGTCTAAAAGAAGAAAAACTAATGACATGGCCTCCTTGTTCACCTGAACTGAACCCCATAGAGAACCTGTGGTCCATCATCAAATGTGAGATTTACAAGGAGGGAAAACAGTACACCTCTCTGAACAGTGTCTGGGAGGCTGTGGTTGCTGCTGCACGCAATGTTGATGGTGAACAGATCAAAACACTGACAGAATCCATGGATGGCAGGCTTTTGAGTGTCCTTGCAAAGAAAGGTGGCTATATTGGTCACTGATTTGTTTTTGTTTTGTTTTTGAATGTCAGAAATGTATATTAGTGAATGTTGAGATGTTATATTGGTTTCACTTGTGAAAATAAATCATTGAAATGGGTATATATTTGTTTTTTGTTAAGTTGCCTAATAATTCTGCACAGTAATAGTCACCTGCACACACAGATATCCTCCTAAAATAGCTCAAACTAAAAACAAACTAAAAACTACTTCCAAAAATATTCAGCTTTGATATTAATGAGTTTTTTGGGTTCATTGAGAACATGGTTGTTGTACAATAATAAAATTAATCCTCAAAAATACAGCTTGCCTAATAATTCTGCACTCCCTGTATAAATGTACATGCTTTTAAAAAATCTAAATATTAAAAACCTTAATTTAATATTTAAGATGCTGATGACCATTAAACACATCATAACAGTCTTGTGAAAAGGGTCCATTGGTTGTTTATTGGGATTCTCCTTAGCTGTGATGGTTTTTATACTGTACAGACTGTATTAAGTCTGATTATAGACTTAACTGTGTTTAAACCCCTTTTTTTCCCTTTAACAAAATGGGTTTAGTGCGCCTGTAATAAGCAGTAGGTCTGAGACATCACCTTGCTCAGGGAGAGACTCTGCCATCACAAACTTGCAGTCCGGCTCCTTTTCATCCTTAAAGGGCAGTTTTATTCCAGACTCACTACACTTCCAGTACTCCATAGCTGTCAAACGCAGCCCGATCCCGTCTTGGTTCAACACGTATCCCTCGTCCACATCCTCATTCCTGCAAACAGACAACTCCATACGTTTTTCTAGAAACATAATGATAAATCTGCCAATATTTCTGCCAGAAGAGGTATAATCAGAATGAGATCTTAGCTGTTGTCATCAAATAGGTCATTTACACTGGGCCAATGTTTAATCCAAAGTCACTGGCATTGATTGCATACATTAAATCAGTTTATGTACTGCCTGGAAACCAAACTCTTGACTTTGGTGTTGCAACTCAATACTATTAAATGTTTGCATTAGACAGACACTTAACACTTCACACTGCATTAATGTGTTACCTGGGAACTGAACCATGACCTCGGTATTGTCATCGCCACCAGACACTTATATTTAAAGACTCAACAGATGCTTTTAGTGTATTTAAGGTGTACATTGGATCACTTTGGTGTTGCAACTCTGCTATTTGCTTGATTACATTTATGCATTTGGACATGTTTGCATAAATTTGCGTTCCCCTTGGATTTGCTCTTGTGAGCGCACACACTATTGTGACACTGAGGAGAAAAAAGTAAATGATTAAAGTCATTATTTTTGTTTTATGTGTGCACAAATCTATTCTTAAAGCTTGATAATATTCAATATATTAAACCATTGAAGACATGGGGTGTTTGAGGATGTTTCTTGGTATTTTTTTTTTTACATATCAAGACCATTGCCAGGGCTCAACAATAAGGACTGCCTGATGGCCCGGGGCCAGCGTGCGAGACGCTCGGGCCAGTGTATAGAATGGTTACTGGCTCGATCAGCCCAGTGCTGCCTTGTCACAAAAGTTTACTTTAGCAGCGACTGTCTGTCAATTGTGTGCAAATACAATCTTATGGCGCTTTCACACATAGACGTTTGTTTTGGAATCTGTCTCGTTTCCCCCTTTAGCGTGGTTCGTTTAGCATAGATTTTTACAAAACCTGACAACTGAAATGAGGCTCTGTATGAGAAAGCTTTATATTTGGTGACTGTGTCTGTGGGTGTCACATTTTCGCTTATAAAATATTCTATACACTACTGCTCAAAAGTTTGGGGTCAGTATGATTGTTAAATGTTTTAAAAAATAAGCTTCTCCTGCTCACCAAGACTGCATTTATTTCATCATAAATACAGCACACATTGTAAAATTGTGAAATGTTATTGCACTGTAAAATAACAGTTTAAAAGTTTATCATTTAATTTATTCATTTATTTCAGTGAAGATTAATTTTCATTGTTATTATTTTTTTTATTATTATTATTATTAATAATAATAATAATAATATTGGTGTTGTTATTATTAATAATATTATTATTATTATCATTATTAATATTATTATTATCATTATTATTATTAATATTATTATTATTAATATTATTATCATTATTAATATAATTATTAACATTAATATAATTATTATTATTAATATTATTATCATCGTTATTATTATCATTAATATTATTATTATCATTATTATTATTAATATTATTATTATTAATATTATTATCATTATTAATATAATTATTAACATTAATATAATTATTAGTGGGGTTTGCCTTAGGCAAATCCACTATTGTTATTCTCCATACTTATTATTCTTATTATTATAATTATTATTCTTCTTCCGTACGTTTTTTCGGCGCGTAACTAGTCCCGCAGTTTTCGTCCCAGACCCTTGAAAGTGGGGTCAAATTGTCCGGGCTTATCGGGAATGGTGTGCTATGACTTTTAGAAGGGGTGGGGAGTTTTTTGGCCCCGCAGGGGCCAAAAAACGACCCCAAAAATCCCATTGACTTAACATTGAGCCGAACTTTGACGAATCACAGCACTGACTGTGAATTTCGTAGAAATATGGGATTCACAACATCTGTAGGGGGTTGCAGCCTAAGTGAGAACATACCCCGCAAGGGGGTATACGTTGTACCCCTGGGGTGCTAGGACGTCCCAAAGTGGTCCCATTGACTTTACATTGCCCCATTGACTCCCATTCATTTTCTAGCTCCCCGCTCCCCCCTACAAATACCCCGCATTGCGGAGCCAACTGTGAATTTCGTAGAGACATGGGATTTACCACATCTCGAAAGGGTTGCAGCCTGAGTCAGAACATACCCCGAAAGGGGGTATAAGTTGTACCCCGGGGGGGGCTAGGGGGTCCCAAATCTCCCATTGACTTAACATGGAGCCGAATTTTGTCGAATCACTGCGCCGAGTGTGAATTTCATAGAAATATGGGATTCACAACATCTGTAGGGGGTTGCAGCCTAAGTGGGAACATACCCCGAAAGGGGGTATAAGTTGTACCCCTGGGGTGCTAGGACGTCCCAAATGGTCCCATTGACTTTACATTGCCATTGACTCCCATTCATTACATTGACTCCCATTATAAATGTCACATGTCAATCACATTACATAGCAGTGTCATACAGACTTGGGGGTGGGCTTATTTGACTCAGGCAACCAACCAACATCTCAATATGATAATGAAGCTCTCAAGCCACGCCCCCCAAACCATTTAAAGACCCTTAATAACTGCCTCATTGACTTAACATGGGGTGAGACGTCCCATTGCTGATCTCATTGACTTCCATTATAAATGTCCCACATCAATAACATTACATAGGAGTGTCATAGAGACATGGGGGTGGGCTCATTTGACTCAGGCAACCAATCAGCATCTCAATATGATAATGAAGCTCACAAGCCACGCCCCCAAACTGATTCCATAGACTGCCATTATAACTGGCCTACATGCATATCTTTACATAGCAGTGTCCTATTGACTTGGGGGTTGGCTCATTTGACTCAGACAACCAATGAGCATCTCAATATGATAATGAAGCTCACAAGCCACGCCCCCAAACTGATCCCATAGACTGCCATTATAACTGGCCTTCATGCATATCTTTGCATAGCAGTGTATTATTGACTTGGGGGTTGGCTCATTTGACTCGGGCAACCAATGAGCATCTCAATATGCTAATGAAGCTCACAAGCCACGCCCCCAAACCGATTCCATTGACTGCCATTATAACTGGCCTACATGCATATCTTTGCATAGCAGTGTCCTATTGACTTGGGGGTTGGCTCATTTGACTTAGACAACCAATGAGCATCTCAATATGATAATGAAGCTCACAAGCCACGCCCCCAAACTGATCCCATAGACTGCCATTATAACTGGCCTACATGCATATCTTTGCATAGCAATGTCCTATTGACTTGGGGGTTGGCTCATTTGACTTAGGCAACCAACCACACCCAACTTTACTCTGTAACCACGCCCATAGCAACAAAACAGAGTACCATAGCAACCATTTATCAACAGCTATATCTCAGCATCAGAACATCGTAAAGACATGGGGATTGGCTCGTTTGGCTCATGCTAGCAAACGGAACTTCCTGTATGCTACACATGCTAGCAGTGACTAGCTACATGCTAATATTGACTAGCCAAGTGCTGTAACTTGCTAGAAATGCTTACTAAGTATAAACAAATGACCAAGCATGTATGTGAGGCTTGCCTAGTAACAACCTAGGGTACCCTAGCAACTGCCTAGCAACCACCCAATTTACCCTAGCAACCGCCTAGCAACCGCCTAGCAACCACCTAGCAACCGCCTAGCAACGGCCTAGTAATGCCTCAGTAAGTGCCTAGCGACCACTCAGGACACCCTAGCAACACCCTAGCAACGCCTTAGCAACCACTCAGAATACCCTAGCAACCACCTAGCAACACCTTAGCAACCACCTAGCAACCACTTAGGACACCCTAGCAACACCTTAGCAACCACTTAGGACACCCTAGCAACCGCCTAGCAACACCTTAGCAACCGCCTAGCAACCACTCAGGACACCTTAGCAACCACCTAGCAATGCCTTAGCAACCACCTAGCAACCACTTAGGACACCCTAGCAACCGCCTAGCAACACCTTAGCAACCACCTAGCAACCACTCAGAACACCCTAGCAACCACCTAGCAACACCTTAGCAACCACCTAGCAACCACTTAGGACACCCTAGCAACCACCTAGCAACACCTTAGCAACCACCTAGCAACCACTTAGGACACCCTAGCAACCGCCTAGCAACACCTTAGCAACCACCTAGCAACCACTTAGAACACCCTAGCAACCGCCTAGCAACACCTTAGCAACCACCTAGCAACCAATTAGGACACCCTAGCAACCGCCTAGCAACACCTTAGCAACCACCTAGCAACCACTCAGGACACCCTAGCAACCGCCTAACAACACCTTAGCAACCACCTAGCAACCACTTAGGACACCCTAGCAACCACCTACCAACACCTTAGCATCCACCTAGCAACCACTCAGAACACCATAGCAACCACCTAGCAACACCATAAATTTAACATTGGCACAAAATGGCTGACATTGGCACAAAATGGCTGACATCCAAAAATCCCCATAGGCTTAACATTGCCACAAAATGGCTGACATCGATATCTAGATTACAGAGTCGTAGAAGCTTGGGGGTGGGCTCGTTTTACTCGGCCTGTCAAGTCGGTATTAAGTAGTGATATACCAAATTTGTAGACACTCCCTAGCAACCACTTTTAGGCCCCTAACAACCACATAACAACATAAGGCATATTTCAGCACAGGAATATCATAGAAAGATAGGGTTTGGCCTCTATTGATGCAGGCTGATAAAATTGTTTTTGTTTTTACTCATTAAAACGGCGTTGCCACAGCCTAGCAACCATTTAGAATACCCTAGCAACTGCATAAACACATGAATTTAGCCATTTCTTAGCACTCCATTGCTTTTGCCCAGTTCAGTGATTCATTTTACCCCATCGATTTGCCACGCAAACCCCACTCACATTTTCTTTAGGAAATGTACAATTCTAGTTATTATTATTATTATTATTAATATTATTATCATTATTAATATAATTATTAACATTAATATAATTATTATTATTAATATTATTATCATCGTTATTATTACTATTAATATTATTATCATTGTTATTATTATTATTAATATTATTATTATATTTAATATTATTATTATCATTATTAATATTATTATTATCATTATTATTATTATTATTATCATTATTATTTTTATTATTATTATTATTATCCTTATTAATATTAATAATATTACTATTATTAATAATAATAATAATAATATTGTTGTTGTTATTATTATTATTAATATTATTATTATTATTATCATCATTATTATTAATATTATTATTATTAATATTATTATCATTAATATTATTATCATTATTAATATTATTATTATTATTATTATCATTATTAAAATTATTATTATTATCATTAATATTATTATTATTATCATTATTAATATTATTATTATTATCATTATTAATATTATTATTATTAGTATTATTATTATTAAGGGTAATAGTAATAAAAGCAATAATGTCTGGAGTAATAATTTTATTTTAAACTACATACAATAAGAAAGCCGTTATTAAAATATTAAAAATATTTAACAATTTAACTTTTTTTTTACAATAAATACAGTAGTTGTCACCTTGATGAACTGAATCATTTTCCTTAAAAAAAAAACATAAAAAAAAAAGAATAAAACTGACCCCAAACGTTTGACCGGTAGCGTAAATATATATATATATACACTATCAAATTTAGTTTCATCACAATTGTATTTTTTTTAAATTGTCAGTTGTATTAAAAAAGTTATGCTGAATAAAAAGGGTGGGTATTACAATTACGTTTGGCTTTTGACACATTATTTAAAATGCTGTATGTGGCTAAGAAATAGCTGTTAACTTGTTTTTTTGGTGGGGCCAGTGAAAATTTTAGCAGGGCAAGTAAAAATCTGAACCACTGGCCCGATCGGGAGAGTAGAAAAAATCCTTAGCAATGAACACTGATTGCATTCTATGTAGGATGATTAAGCCCTCAGATTTCATCTAAAATATCTTAATTTGTGATCTGAAGATGAGCGAAGGTCTCGGGGGTTTGGAACAGCATGAGGGTAATTAATAACAACTTAAATTTTTGTGTGAACTAACTCTTTAAATATAATTAAACTTTAATTCAATTAAATCATGTTCCTAACTTTTATTTGTAAAAGGTTTTGATTTCATTTTAGTTTTGATTTCATCTGTATTTAAGGTTACTTTAAGGTTAATTTAACTGAACTTGAAAATGAAGGCAACCAGGCAAATTTTTGACAGTGTGATGGCAGCTGACCTGTCAATGAAGAACCTCTGGAAGCTGAAGTTTCTCCGGTACCAGCTGGTGATGTGCGGGGTGCTGCTCCTCGGACAGGCGTATGTGATGTGGTCGAAGTGAGTGATGGGACAGCGGGAGCGGTCTGCGACCTGACGGCCTGAGCTCACCTCATGAAAACCGGGCAGGAAGGGTCCCCGGTACCGGGAGCTGTCGATGAGTGTGTGGCACACGTTACCCACCGGGGAGCGCACGATGGAGAAGGTGACCCCGCCACGGTCATCCTAAAGATTGAGATAAAGTTGGTGTTATATACACACATTCGTTCATGGCAAGTTTTAACACTCTCCCTATATTGTTTACCATGGTATTTTGAATATTCGGTCTGAAATAACATTCAAGCATGACTACAAAACAACATTAGCACTATTTAGTTTACTGTGAACAATCTTGTATTTGATGGTCTTTAGCTGCTAAAACGATTTCCCCAGTGTTAGGTAAGTTACTTCAAAAAAATAATTAATTACTAATTACATTTTTAATTATTGTGTCTGAAAAGTAACTCAATTACTCAATTATTTATTAAATTACTTGACTCAACACATAAATGCACTACATAGAAATCTCAATGCCGCATATACAATAGAAATGAAACTCAACAATGACGATTAAAATCAGAGCCAAACAGGACATTTCACCTTTATTAAAAAATGTAACACTTTAAGAATAATAAACATTATATGCATCAAAACATTTCAAAGCAATGGCACAATATATCATACATACCAAACATTGACATACATTTCTGACTCAAGCATGTTTAATCTACTTGAATGAATGACTCTGCTTCTCTTATTGATTTATCCAGAACTGCGGATTTTAAGTACAGTATTTAAACAAGTACATTATAAGCAGGATGCGAATTACAGGGGGGTTGGAAAAGATTGACCACCCCTAATTAATGCTTGATCCCCCTAAAGGACGTCAAAACAACATGTATGGGGGGTGAGCTCTTTAGTACTGAGAAATGATTTGCTTTGCTCTGTATTTTAAATAATAATGTCATAATTCAAATGATAAATAATATAAATATACATTTGACCACCCCTATAATGGTTCATACCACTGTGAATGCACATCAGTCTGCAAGAAAAAACTCATTCAGCAGTCTGAAATCAAATCAATCAAATCACTTTTATTGTCACATCATCAACAGCACGTGTGCTACGATGAGTGAAAAGCTTAGGTGCTGGCCCGAGACGGTGCAAAATACAGATAGAGCAAATACAACGACAGTGCAAAATACAGACAGTGCAACATACAACAACATACGCCCAGAGATGTATAAAGTACTAGAGACCCAGACTTAAGTAAAAGTACAAGTGCTCTATCAAAAAAGTGACTTGAGTAGAAGTTGAAGTGCTCTTTAAGCACAATACTTAAGTGGAAGTACTAAAGTATTCAACGTTTTTTGTACTTAAGTATTGCAAGTAGTTTATTTAAAATTGTACTGCTCAAGTACTGAAAGTAAAAGTACAAGTATTGTGTTATGTAGTTATTAAAGAAAGCAGTCAAAGACATATTGTTTTATTTATTTTAAATATTTTTTTGGGGGGCACGTGATTAAGCAGAACGAAAAGAACCATCGTTTACGACTTATAATATAACATAGGCTGTGACAGAGCCATCTGCTGCTCCGGCAGTGATAATGTGGGTTTGGAATGATTCAAAACATTTTTATAATTGTAACGAGTAACGATGCAGCACATGAAACAATTACCGGAGTAAAAGTATTAAACTCATCGAAAATATGTACTGAAGTAAAAGTAGAAGTAGGAGAAAAAAACAATACTCCAGTTAGGGCTGGACGATATGGCAAAACTTTATATCACGATATATTTTTTTATTTCGGTCGATACGATATAGTTCTGATATCGATATGGACAATATTAAAAAGAAAGGAAAAACTGCCAAGAACGCACACAATGGATGTCTGTACCTACAAATGTCTGCAAAGTGAATTTGCAAAGTCGATAATACCTCCAGACTCTTATAACTTTTTTTTTAAATAAAAACAGTACAAAAAAAATTTGTTCACTTTTTATTTGTATTTAGCCTATACAAACAAGAAATGTGAAATAAACTATCAAATAAATAAAGCTCAAAAATTCATAAAAAATATGCAAAATAGTTTTTTAGAAAAATAAGTGTTGTAGTCTAACCAGCAGGACAGCAGTGACGTGTGATCTGAGTTTGATGGCAGTATAATGAGTTAGAGGGAAGTTATTGACAGCTTTTGTAGTATTGGTTTTTGCGTTTTGCTCTTTGCTCTTTGTAGACGGTCCCTAAGGATCGGTCTCTTTGCCGCCTGCGCATAGAGATCAATATATTGCGTCCAGCGCGTAGAAAAGCTCATTTTTAGGAAAATAAGGTTGTAGGTGGTTGTATACATTGCGACAGTTGAGAAAATGTGCTATTTGTGTAGGAACAATGTTTCGGTCATGAGTTATTGATCCGGAAAAGACGAATCTGCGAATCTGTTGCTAACTTTACTGAACTCTGACTCTCAGTATGTTTTATCGGGTGGAACTGCTTCAAATGGTGAAACAGATTTGATGTGTTGCCGCCGCTAGTCAGCTACACTCTCTGGCACACTTTGCAAAACACCGAAACTAAGTTTATCGGAACTTAAAAAGCCGAACCACTTCCACACCACTGCATTAGTATTTCCTTTATCAACTATTTGGTCTACATTCTTACTTGTGGACGCTTGTTCATTCGCATCTGTATTCAGAGCACTCATTTTGTAGCTAAAACTTTCTGCGGCGCAGCTTAAACCAACTGCTGTGCTGAGCGCTGGCAGCGTGTCTGTGTTGTTCGTCATCATGGAAGTGACATCAGATCACGCTCTTTCTGACGGCTGAGCATTGAACATCATTCAGTGACAAGTGATACATGTATAAGATCTTATATAAATAATAATATATATATATATATATATATATATATATTTATATATATATGCAAATTTATATCGAAATATCGGAAATGGGTTTAAAAATCATATCATCGTTATTGAAAAAAATTCTATCGCGATATATATTGATATCGAATTATTGTCCAGCCCTAACTCCAGTAGAGTACAGATACAGCCGTTTAGTACTTAAGTACAGTAGTGAAGTAGTTCTACTTCGTTACTATACATCTCTGCATACGCCCAAAAAAAAGACAAATGTAATATTGGCAATGTTGACAGCGACACGTACAATGAGTATTTAGTATGAATTGGTTCTGCTGACAAAACTGTTTTCTCCTAAAATAGCTGTTTGTTTCTACGTATAGCCTAAAAGTAAAGTCAAATTAGATGCTTAGTTTAACTTACAGTAACCTCAGAAGAACACTGAAAGCTTAAATCCATTTTATTAATAAGTTAGATGTAATTTAAATAAATACAGAAATTTGATTCACTGAAGCATGTATTACATAAACTAACATTAATGAAAAAGTAGACCCCCTAATCATCAATGCATAATTCACACCCTGATTATAAGTCACTGTAATTAAATGACCTGAAAATGAAAAGTAATCCTATACTTTTCTTTTTTCTACCAAAAAGTAATCTGATTACAGCAACTAGTTACTTTGTAACTAATTACACGTAACACTGGATTTCCCTATTTAGAGTTTGCAAAGAAAACTTTTCCGAACTTATAATATTAAAGTCCGCATGACCTGTCTGAGAGCTGCCTGGATGTAGTAAAGTAGGCTTTTCATTCAGAAAGATGGGGAATGAAGTTTGGGGAGAGTTATTACGAGTGTTTTAGGGTAACGCAGTACAAGTAATGTGAGTTATGTAATAATATTACTTTTCTAAGTAACGAGTACAGTAAGGCATTACTTTAAAAAATTTTGTAATAATTTTTGAGTTACTTTTTAGCGTAATTAATTCGCTTTTAAAAAATAAATTGCTGAATTAAAATTAGTCACAATGAATCACGCAGTCAATGAGAGAATTATGAACCCATCGAAGAAAAGGAAAAGGGGATTATAGTCTCAATGGACGGTGATTTTAATCAAGACAAACAGTACCACAGTAGCAAACACATTGCTTTAAAGGGCACCTATGGTGAAAAATCTACTTTTCAAGCTGTTTGGACAGACATATGTGTATGTATAGTGTGTAGACCGTCATATTGGGCTGATATAAACACACCCAGTCCGTTTTTTTCAATTTTCAATTTTTCAATTTCAATTGAGACTGAACGCAACTTGACGTAGGAGTGTGGTCACCCCGCCCACCGAATTGATTGACAGCTGCGTATTAACATGTCTCGGTAGTAACGCTTATAATCCTATCAACAAGACAGGACGTGCGCAAAACAACCAGGAATAGAAGGTCTGTTCAGTTTGCTAGGATCATCAATCATCATCAAATGTGATCAAGAGTGAGTTTTACAAGTTTAAAATGTTTTTAAACAGTGCATGTGTGTAATAAATTACAGCAATTTACTTCAGCTTTACTTCATCACCACAGCCACGTGTCAGAACAATTATACAAGAAGACGCTTCAATCCCTGTTTGTGGACGTTAAATCAGGTTTATTTTGTACATTAACATAACAGATATCCATACAGCAGTGGAGATTAACCTGTATCCTGTCACATTTGCATGCAAAGACAGTACAAATCTAAATGCTTGCGCTGTATGTATGTGTGTGTGTGTGTGCACGTGAACTTTGTAACGACATTGTGTGTGACTCATCCTGCAGCTCCACAACAAATGCATCAAATACTCGTTGGTAAAGTCCTTACTGTAGTTTTTCCTCACAAGCGTTACGTGAGATCTGCTTCTTTTATGTCTGTCAGTTGTCTGAGGCAGCCGAGGGCGGAGACTGAGGCACACTGACAGGCACGTGGGAACGGTGGGCGGGGAGGACTAGTCTTAAAGGCGCAGTACACAAAAACAGCAAAAAGCTGTTGAGAGCTATAAAACACAAACTAGTGAAAGATATAATCAATAATCTGATGGGTGTTTTGAGCTGAAACTTTACAGACACATTCTGGGGACACAAAAGACTTCTATTAAATCTGGAAAAAGGGGTAACCTAGGTGCTCTTTAAACTTTCACCTGTATACGACATGTAGAGATGTGGGCTCAGGAAGTTCTCAGATAACATTATTATAAAATATAGATTTTTTTAAAGTGTTTTTTTATAGGTAAATGTAGGTGTAGGTTATACGTGCGTCGTTAACGGCAAAGCTCCTCTATTTGAATAAGAAATAAAAAACAAGTTCTGAAAGAGTTCAAGCCTCAGCCAAAAGTAACGCATTACTTACCATGAAAAGTAACTTATTAATGCAACTAGTTACGTTTTTGGAGAGTAACTCAATATGTAATGCATTACTTTCTAAAGTAACTTTCCCCAACACTGGTTATTACAATCTAACAGACTCCTCCTCCTCACCATTTTTTGTTTGTTGTCAAAACTGACCGCTCGAGGGGCGTGGTTAAGTATGTTAGCCACGCCCAACACCTCAGACTGATGTAATCTGAGAATTTAGCTGAAAACAAATCATTTTTAGATTTTAATATTAGATTACAAGTGCAAACATTTTTTTCTTAATGACATCCACTGATGCGCTGATAAATTGTTCACCACTAAACTAGCAATGTGAGCTAACTAAATCAATATGGTTGGTTCACTCTACCTGGAGCTCCGCGGGCGGCTGGAGGAACTCACACCCACCCTGATCCCGGAGCGCCCGGCTCGCGCTCGGTACATCGGTCACCTCGAAGCACACGTTGCTGACGGTGTCCACCGGGTAGTGCTCATGAGTCCCGAACACACAGCCCGCGTCCCGGTGATCTCTGACAGCGCCGCAGTCACTCAGACTCGGTCTCTCGTTCACCACGAACACCGCGGATCCTCTGCGGAGCGCGAGCTGCTTCGCCCGGTCTGTCCGTCGCGCCGCGAACACGTTAAACTGGAACCGCGACACGAGCTCGTGAGCGACTTTATCCACGTTTGAAACCTGCAGGGAAATGTGGTGCAACCGGCTCAAGTAGGCCGCCATGTTGGGATGACGTCACTCAGAGGGGCGCGTCAAACTGTCATGGAGCTGTCATAACCATGTACATTATGATAAAAAGCTACACTCTTAACATTTTTGTTTTAAGTTTTACTTTATATGTATTTCTTGTTTAACTTATTGTATTTTATTATTATTTTAAGAATATTGTGCCGGTTATTCATTTTTTTATTTCAATTTTTTTTCTTTACTGCTTTATCCCCCTGGTGTCCTCTATGTTCCTTCTATAGGTCACGATTTCACTATACTGTAATAATTGTTGACCATTTACTGTTCAATAAAAAATAATAATAATAATAATTATAATAGGAAGCTTTACGTTAGATGTCTGTGGTCATAACGATCACATTCACATCTCTAAAATACAAAAAAAAAAAAAAAAAAAAAAAACTCTCTGAAATACCAAAATAGTGCAAAAAACGTTTTTGCATCACAACACTTCTTTTGTTGCATGTTTTTCTGTTTTTTTCATGTCCCTCTTCCTGTATAGGTTTTGGCTATTAACAAACACATCTCTAAAATACATTTTAATTTATTTAGTTTTCATAAACAACCTTTAAATAGTTTGTCCCTTACATATAACTTTTCTCCACGTCGCTATTTTTAATAAAAACAAAAACTATAGAATACAATAATAAGTAAGAATTATTAGACACCCTTTTTAATTTTTTTTCCTAATTTCTGTTTAACAAAGATTTTTTTCAGCACATTTCTAACATATTAGTTTAATAACTCATCTCTAATAACTGATTTATTTTATCTTTGCCATGATGACAGTAAATAATATTTTACTAGATATTCTTCAAGACACTTCTATACAGCTTAAAGTGACATTTAAAGGCTTAACTAGGTTAATTAGGCAGGTTAGGGTAATTAGGCAAAGTAGACTATTGAAAAATATATAGCTTAAAGGGGCTAATAATTTTGTCCCAAAAATGTTGTTTAAAAAATTAAAAACTGCTTTTATTCTAGTCGAAATAAAACAAATAAGACTTTCTCCAGAAGAAAAAATATTATCAGACATACTGTGAAAATTTCCTTGTTCTGTTAAACATCATTTGGGAAATATTTAAAAAAAAAAAGAAAAAAAAATTCAAAGGGGGCCTTATAATTCTGTCTTCAACTGTATATGTATATATATATAGTGTGGGAAGAGTTTTGGCTTCTTCAAAGACAAATTCAGTAAAGAATTTGGAAAAGTGTCTATCAAAATTTCCCGTTAAAAAAAGCTTAAGCTGGTTGCCTGGTTTTAGAGGGTTTTTGGTCTTTTCCAGTTTGGCCAACCTGGTTTAAGCTGGACATAACTGGTTTTGGCTGGGCCTCCAGCCTGGCTAGGATGGTCAAGCTGGTTTTAGCTGGTCATCTCTCAGCTAAGACCAGGCTGGAAATGGCTGGAAACCAGCCTGGAATGGCCAAAACCCCTCTAAAACCAGGCTCGTCAACCAACGAAAACCAGCCAACCAGCCTAGGCTGGTTTAAGCAGTTATTTTTCAGCAGGGTCAGAATATGGAATTTATTGTTTTACTTCATAAATCTCATATAAAAGCCAGAATTTTATTTATCTAAAAGGTTAATGATGCCAACTGATGATCAACAGTAAAAATGACAAATTGTACCTCTTCACAACAGGGAAAACCAGCAACAATCAAGAATGCATGATTATATGCTGCCAAGGCTTTGCAACAAAAAATGTCTATATAATGGAAGTCAATGGGGCAAAAACAGCCACGATTATAACCAAAGGAAAGTCAATTTGCCCAGAGTCTGTTTTTGGGTTTTTTTTTTTAAATCTCAAAGCATTTTACCAAAATATGTGTCAAAATAAGATGTCACCAAAAATCATCACATATGCTGAAACACAGAGGAAGTTGTGGCCAAATGAAGCCTTAAAATCACCCCAGAGTGGATGAAAACATCCCTAACTTCATCCCCGAATCTAAAAAAACAAAACTACGGTATCTAAAATGAAACTACTGCAATGAATAACATGTCTGAAAAGATGACACCTTTTTGGTTATTTTGACCAATAGTGACCTTTAATACAGAGATACACAATTTGTACACAATTAAAATCTTTTTATTAAACTGGTCAGCTGAACCATCTTGTTTCAGAAATGAAGACTCCTCAGATATAGCTTATGCATATTCAAAGATTGTGCGCTTAAGATACAATTTGGCATTTCATAACAATACAGACCTGAAAGACACAAACATTCTACACAATCCTGTTAACTTAATTTACTACGATTAATTTAGAAGAAATCTAAATGCACTTTAAGGGTCTTTAATAGATTAAATATAGAAATAATATTGCAGTGTAGCATAAAATCAGATAGAAGACAAACTGTGATATTTATATTTATATAGTCAAGCATAAAATTATTCATACCCCTGGCAAACTCTGACTTTAAAGTTTGTGTTCACTCAAAAATAAAAGCTGGGAAATATTTTTTCCACAATGACGCCTCTTGTACATCGTCTTATTATCGTTTGGGAGAAGCCGGTGTCATTTTCGGTCCAAACATACTTGCTGGTTGAATAAATGTAACTTGCCAGGGGGTAATTTAATTTCAGGCTTGACTGTTTACATGTGGTCATTGCAGTCCTGATAAAAGCCCATTTATCAGTAAACGCATGTAAACCAATGCAGAGGCACGCAGGTTGTGTTTCTGGAATTTCAGGAAAACGAGATGGAAAGATTCCTGGATGTTGTGAGTGATTTAGTGGAAATCAGGTTTCTCTGGGAAGGTGCAGCCGGATCTGCGGATAATGACGTGAGCAGCGTAGTGACCTGCGCGGATACACTCCTCCAGTGGCTGATCCTGAACCAGCGCCGACAGAAAACCTGCACAAAAACACAACTAAAGATGAACATGAAGAGGTCGACTTGACTAGAGTTGACTAGACTAGAGTTAAGTAGAGTTGACTTGACTAGAGTTGACTAGACTAGAGTTAAGTAGAGTTGACTAGAGTTGAGTAGAGTTGACTTGACTAGAGTTGACTAGACTAGAGTTAAGTAGAGTTGACTAGAGTTGAGTAGAGTTGACTAGAGTTGACTTGACTAGAGTTGAGTAGAGTTGACTTGACTAGAGTTGAGTAGAGTTGACTTGACTAGAGTTGAGTAGAGTTGACTAGAGTTAAGTTGAGTAGAGTTGACTAGAGTTGACTAGAGTTGAGTAGAGTTGACTAGACTAGAGTTGAGTAGAGTTGACTTGACTAGAGTTGAGTAGAGTTGACTAGAGTTAAGTTGAGTAGAGTTGACTAGAGTTGACTAGAGTTGAGTAGAGTTGACTAGACTAGAGTTGAGTAGAGTTGACTAGAGTTGACTTGACTAGAGTTGAGTAGTTGACTAGACTAGAGTTGAGTAGAGTTGACTAGAGTTGAGTAGACTAGAGTTGAGTAGAGTTGAGTAGAGTTGACTAGACTAGAGTTGAGTAGAGTTGAGTAGAGTTGACTTGACTAGAGTTGAGTAAAGTTGAGTAGAGTTGACTAGAGTTAAGTTGAGTAGAGTTGACTAGAGTTAAGTTGAGTAGAGTTGACTAGAGTTGACTTGACTAGAGTTGAGTAGAGTTGACTAGACTAGAGTTGAGTAGAGTTGACTAGAGTTGACTTGACTAGAGTTGAGTAGTTGACTAGACTAGAGTTGAGTAGAGTTGACTAGAGTTGAGTAGACTAGAGTTGAGTAGAGTTGAGTAGAGTTGACTAGACTAGAGATGAGTAGAGTTGACTAGACTAGAGTTGAGTTGACTTGACTAGACTAGAGTTGACTAGAGTTGACTTGACTAGAGTTGAGTAGACTAGAGTTGAGTAGAGTTGACTTGACTAGACTAGAGTAGAGTTGAGTAGAGTTGACTTGACAAGACTAGAGTTGACTAGACTAGAGTTGAGTAGAGTTGATTAGACTAGAGTTAAGTAGACTAGAGTTGAGTAGAGTTGACTAGACTAGAGTTGAGTAGAGTTGACTAGAGTTGAGTAGAGTTGACTTGACTAGAGTTGACTAGAGTTGATTAGAGTTGACTAGACTAGTTGACTTGACTAGAGTTGAGAAGACTAGAGTTGAGTAGAGTTGACTTGACTAGAATTGAGTAGAGTTGACTAGACTAGAGTTGAGTAGAGTTGAGTAGACTAGAGTTGAGTAGAGTTGACTAGACTAGAGTTGACTAGACTAGAGTTGAGTAGAGTTGACTAGACTAGAGTTGAGTAGAGTTGACTAGACTAGAGTTGAGTAGAGTTGACTTGACTAGAGTTGACTAGACTAGAGTTGAGTAGAGTTGATTAGAGTTGACTTGACTAGAGTTGAGTAGAGTTGACTAGACTATAGTTGAGTTGACTTGACTAGAGTTGACTAGACTAGAGTTGACGAGAGTTGACTTGACTAGAGTTGAGTAGAGTTGACTAGACTAGAGTTGAGTAGAGTTGACTAGACTAGAGTTGAGTAGAGTTGACTAGACTAGAGTTGAGTAGAGTTGACTTGACTAGAGTTGACTAGACTAGAGTTGAGTAGAGTTGACTAGACTAGAGTTGAGTAGAGTTGATTAGAGTTGACTTGACTAGAGTTGAGTTGAGTAGAGTTGACTTGACTGGAGTTGAGTAGACTAGAGTTGAGTTGACTAGAGTTGAGTAGAGTTGAGTAGATTTGACTAGAGTTGAGTAGATTTGACTAGAGTTGACTTGACTAGAGTTGAGTAGAGTTGACTAGACTAGAGTTGAGTAGAGTTGACTAGACTAGAGTTGACTAGACTAGAGTTGAGTAGAGTTGACTAGAGTTGACGACTAGAGTTGACTAGACTAGAGTTGAGTAGAGTTGACTAGACTAGAGTTGAGTAGAGTTGACTAGACTAGAGTTGAGTAGAGTTGACTTGACTAGAGTTGAGTAGAGTTGACTTGACTGGAGTTGAGTAGAGTTGACTTGACTGGAGTTGAGTAGACTAGAATTGAGTAGACTAGAGTTGAGTAGACTAGAGTTGAGTAGAGTTGAGTAGATTTGACTAGAGTTGAGTAGAGTTGACTTGACTAGAGTTGAGTAGAGTTGACTAGACTAGAGTTGAGTAGAGTTGACTAGAGTTGACTAGACTAAAATTGAGTAGAGTTGACTTGACTAGAGTTGACTAGACTAGAGTTGAGTAGAGTTGACTAGAGTTGACTAGACTAGAGTTGACTTGACTAGAGTTGAGTAGAGTTGACTTGACTAGAGTTGAGTAGTTGACTTGACTAGAGTTGAGTAGAGTTGACTTGACTAGAGTTGAGTAGAGTTGACTAGACTAGAGTTGAGTAGAGTTGACTTGACTAGAGTTGAGTAGAGTTGACTTGACTGGAGTTGAGTAGACTAGAGTTGAGTTGACTAGAGTTGAGTAGAGTTGAGTAGATTTGACTAGAGTTGAGTAGATTTGACTAGAGTTGACTTGACTAGAGTTGAGTAGAGTTGACTAGACTAGAGTTGAGTAGAGTTGACTAGACTAGAGTTGACTAGACTAGAGTTGAGTAGAGTTGACTAGAGTTGACTAGACTAGAGTTGAGTAGAGTTGACTAGACTAGAGTTGAGTAGAGTTGACTAGACTAGAGTTGAGTAGAGTTGACTTGACTAGAGTTGAGTAGAGTTGACTTGACTGGAGTTGAGTAGAGTTGACTTGACTGGAGTTGAGTAGACTAGAATTGAGTAGACTAGAGTTGAGTAGACTAGAGTTGAGTAGAGTTGAGTAGATTTGACTAGAGTTGAGTAGAGTTGACTTGACTAGAGTTGAGTAGAGTTGACTAGACTAGAGTTGAGTAGAGTTGACTAGAGTTGACTAGACTAAAATTGAGTAGAGTTGACTTGACTAGAGTTGACTAGACTAGAGTTGAGTAGAGTTGACTAGAGTTGACTAGACTAGAGTTGACTTGACTAGAGTTGAGTAGAGTTGACTTGACTAGAGTTGAGTAGTTGACTTGACTAGAGTTGAGTAGAGTTGACTTGACTAGAGTTGAGTAGAGTTGACTAGACTAGAGTTGAGTAGAGTTGACTTGACTAGAGTTGAGTAGAGTTGACTAGACTAGAGTTGAGTAGAGTTGACTAGAGTTGACTAGACTAAAATTGAGTAGAGTTGACTTGACTAGAGTTGACTAGACTAGAGTTGAGTAGAGTTGACTAGAGTTGACTAGACTAGAGTTGACTTGACTAGAGTTGAGTAGAGTTGACTAGAGTTGACTAGACTAGAGTTGACTTGACTAGAGTTGAGTAGAGTTGACTTGACTAGAGTTGAGTAGTTGACTTGACTAGAGTTGACTAGACTAGAGTTGAGTAGAGTTGACTAGAGTTGAAAACTAAAGTTGACTAGACTAAAATTGAGTAGAGTTGACTAGACTAGAGTTGATGACTAAAGTTGACTAGACTAGAGTTGAGTAGAGTTGACTAGACTAGAGTTGAGTAGACTTGAGTTGATACTTGAGTTGACTTGAGTTGAGTTGACTGGGGTTGAGTTGACTAGAGTTGACTTTACTAAAACTGACTAGAGTTGACTTGAGTTGAGATGACTTGACTTGACTAGAATTGACTTGAGTTGACTTGACTAGAATTGACTAAAGTTGACTTCACTACAGTTGACTATGTTCACTTGACTAGAGCTGACTAGAGTTGACTAGTTGACTAGAGTTGAATTGACTAGTCAACTCAACTCTAGAGTTGACACTTGAGTTGACCAGACTAGAGTTGACTAGACTTGACTAAAGTAGAGTTGACTAAAGTAGAGTTGACTTGCGTTGTGTTGACTAGCGTTGAGTTGACTAGCGTTGAGTTGACTAGCGTTGAGTTGACTAGCGTTGAGTTGACTAGCGTTGAGTTGACTAGAGTAAAGTTGACTAGAGTAGAGTTGACTAGAATAGGGTTGACTTGAGTGAACTTGAGTTATTGTCCACAATTAAAAATGTATCTTTGGCCTCACCGCATAATCACACCAACATCCACATCACTTACAGCTGAAGTCAGATTTATTCACCCTCCTGTGAATGTTTTTTCTTTTTTAAATACTTCCCAAATAATGTTGAACAGATTCAGGAAATTTTCACAGTATTTCCTATAATATTTTTTCTTCTGGAGAAAGTCTTATTTGTTTTATTTAGGCTAGAATAAAAGCTGTTTTTAATTTGTTTAAAAAGCATTTTAAGGTCAATATTATTAGCCCCCTTAAGCAATACTTGTTTTGGATTGTCTACAGAACAAACCACTGTTATACAATGACTTGCCTAATTACCCTAACTTTACCCTAATTAACCTAGTTAAGCCTTTAAATGTCACTTTAAGCTGAATACTAGTGTCTTGAAAAATATCTAATCAAATATTATGTGCTGCCATCATGGCAAAGACAAAAGAAATCAGTTATTAGAACTAGTTACATTCTAAAATACATTCTACACTTCCAGCAAATGTCAAATTACGATCAATAAATGTTCCTAAATGTTTAAAACATCCAACTGTCTGGGTCGGTCTGAAATTGGCTCTTTTGAATTAAGATTTAAATTTTAAATTAAATTCAAGTTAATGACATGCAAATAACTGATTAATAACTTGTGAATTTAAACATCCAGTAGGACAAAATCATAATAAAAAAGTCAGATTTTTGCATCTGAACCAAGCAGCCCTCCCTCATGAAACCAATGTGGAAGTAAATGAACCTGCAATTCATCAACTGACCACCGGGGCTTGCTCTAGAAACTAATAAATCCTCATAGACAGTCATGCTAAATTGTCCAACTCAGCAGCAGAAAAAAACATGCTTACACCCTGGTAAAAAAAGGGTTTTAGTGCTTAACTTGCACCGATTAACCGTTCACCTTATGACTAACAATGTGTGGCAGCAAAATAAACATTGTACATTTTTATTTCATGCAGACTTTAATATCTTGCTTTGGTAAAATAACGTTTACCTCCAACAAAAGCGTCACCGGCACCATTAGTGTCCACAATGTCGTTCTGGTCGATGTCTAAAACTGGAAACATTTTCACTTTATCACCTAAAAACAGACAAAGACAGATAAATGAATGAACGTGTGGAAAAGCTCCAGAGCTGCAGTGTCGAGCGCAGACGCACCGACTGTGGCCACGGTGTCCTCTCTGCCCTGAGTGAACACCACAATCCTCTGACGGTTCTTGTTGACTTTGGGCAGATTCTGAACTCGATGCGCGATTTCAGCGATGTCTTCAGTCTGCACAACACACAACAACTGGTCTATGCAAAAGAAAATAATCAACATTTCTCCATTTAGAAAGACATGATAGGCATTTATGTCTCACCTCAAAGCCCTGCTCCTTTGCAAAAGTGGCGGCTTCCTGTAAAACAAACATCTTCAGTTTACATGATGCTAAATGATCAATATCATATTGAAAATGCTACACATCTGCAACATGTTCTGCCATCATTCATTTATGTTTTATTGACATATCAGCAACATTGGCTATATTCATGGCCAACACTTGTAGTAAATATTCATTCATTTTCGTTCGGCCTAGTCCCTTATATCAGGGGTCACCACAGCGGAATGAAGCACCAACTATTCCAGCATATGTTTTACACAGCAGATGCCCTTCCAGCTGCAACCCAATACTGTGAAACACCCATACACTCACATTCACACACACACATTTACACACACACACACCACACACACACACACACACACACACACACACACACACACACACACACACACACACACACACACACACACACACACACACACACACACACACACACACACACACACACACACACACACACACACACACACACACACACACACACACTACAGCCAATTTAGTTCATCCAATTCCCCTATAGCACATGTGTTTGGATTGTAGGGGAACCCAGAGGAAATTCACGCCAACACGAGGAGAACATGCAAAATCCACACAGAAATGCCAACTGACCCAGCTGAGACTTGAACCAGCAACCTTCTTGCTGTAAGGCCAAAGTGCTAACCACTGAGCCACCGTGCCACCCCTTGTAGTAAATATTCAATATATATATATTTTACAAATCATAACCGTTTCTTAATAATGAATTATACAAAAATACATACAAATAACAACACTGATAAAAATTCATATAAATACATATTGTAAAGAAGTCAGCGTTCTGTCCACTTCTTTGAAAATATCCCCATTTTAATATTTCTAGATATAAACAGAGTACTTTTACCATTTTTGAATTCATTGATCTGATCTCCAGGACTGATGGGATCACTTTTAGCTTAGCTTAGCATAGATCATTGAATTGGATTAGACCATTAGCATATCACTCAAAAATGAACAGTGCAATGGCTTACTTTATATCCAAAGAAATAAGGATCTCCAAAGATGCCATTTCAAGTTATGAAGAAATCAGCGTATATGAAAATAATGAAGACAGCAGAAGTCAATGATTTCCTTTAATTATTTAGCCTGACATGTTTACTGCTCCAAACTATTTTAAATGTTTCTTAAAATTAAATATATTGTGTTCAAAGGGGGGAAAAGATTGTTGTTTTTTACCCAGACATTAAAAGAGAACATATTGTGGAGCAGTAATCACAATACTGTGAAACCGTGATTTTTCATCACACTGTTAGAATCTTATGCTGCGTTCACACCAGACGCGGAACGCGCGGCAAAATCGCGCTATTCGCGAGTAAATAGACGCGTGAACATTTAAGTTTACTCGCTTCATTCGCGCGTCAGACTCCGCTTCATTCACGCGTCAAACTCCGCTTCATTCGCGCATCAAATTCACTTCAGAACAGACGCGGATTTGCGTCATGGGCCGGGCTTCTGTCTGCTCGGTGAATGTAGCTTCGTTGCTAAATGGCTAACATGGATTTTATTGATAAAATAACTGTGTTTATGTGCTTTGTGAAGGCTGAAAAACAGCGTCGATACGTTTGGAGTCGTGTCTGAGTCCACTAGATACTTTCAGAGGTGCACCCAGGGCTGTGGGCTCATAAACTCCTCCAGAAACTTAACCTGGATGACTGGGGCTTCCAGCGGTGCTTCTGACTGAGCCGAGCCCAGTTTGATGAACTGTTGTCGGTGTCGGCTGGAGGATTTCCCCCGGATACCAACAACAGGTGCTACGTCACAATCATGCTCCCACAAGAGCAAGCTCCTGATTGGTTAACGCGGCGCGAATGTCCACAGAAGTTCAGATATTTGAACTCGAGCGATTTGCGCGTCAAGCGCTCAATTCGCGCGTATCGCGCCATTCGCGCCGCGCCATTCGCGTCATACGCGCCGCGCCCTTCGTGCAATTTGCGTCATTCGCACCGCGCCATTCGCGCGTATCGCGCCGCAGGATGCCTATTCATGCGTTTGCATTGAATTAACATGTAAATCACTCGCGCTTGACGCTTCTTCCGCGTCTGGTGTGAACGCAGCATTATACCGGCCCATGCCTACTGATGAGGGCTGTTTTAAAGATGCCGAGTGAAATGACTTGCTTTAAAGGTGCTGTATGTAAATTTTTGACTCTTCTAAAGCATAAAAACACCATCATATGTTTGCAGATATTTCAGAAACATGCTCAGTGAACATTCTTGTTTATCTGAAAAACAATGCTGAAGTCAGATATTCTGCTTTGAAAGTGTGCATTACGTGCTGAGACGGCGGTCTTTGTTTTGGTCCCTTTAACCCGCCCAATGCCAGTTTAGCCAATTATATTTCAGCACCCCGAGTTGCCTTGGTGGAAAACTGAGTATTTCATTCATTTAGTCAGGAAGGCTCTGAAAGCATTCCTCCACGACCGAAATGCGACCTCCGGTGGACAGTAGCACACTCTGAAATGAGACGTAGATTCAGAGTTCCACATGAGGTTATTAATTAGCAAATAATATAAATATTAGGAACGTAAACATTAAGTGAGGAGGTTATATTGTAACCCTGTGTCCTAACAACACGCTACATGATTAGATTTGCAATGATAAGCAGTTTGGCTGTTTGCACCGGACGAAACACGACGAAAGTTACAGACATTCAGAAGCACAGAATAGTGCACTCACTGCACTCCAACGAAATAGTAAGGTTTATAATCTAATTAATAGATATTAAACCTCTTAAACATTATTAAATGTAGATGCTGAATCACTGATATGTGTTGGTTTGCACTGAGTCACAGTTCTAAAGTTCAGCTTTACACGGTTTATTGTATTTTCCAGATCTGAGGTGAACTATCTGCTGCTGCTCTCAGTATATGGCAATAAATATCATGTAAAATGGCATTCAAACTCACATTATTAGAATTTAACACTGAATAAAGCACATGAGGTTTACCTGAGGTGATTAATCAGTTTTCTGTTTTTCAGCTGTGAGAAATAGAAGCCGTTTCTAATATATCAATTCCAGGTGTTGATTAGGACAAAAACTCCTTTTAATGTGGAGAATATTCCTTTTATGGAGTGCCGTTGCTTTTTAGAACACGGTTTAAATCAGTCTTAAATCGACAGTCAGGCATGCTGCTGTTGGTGTTGTCAATCTGGCAACCTGAGCTTGCATTTGTTTTGACCCAAGAGTGCAATACCTAGTTTAACCACTGGGTGTCAACCTTACATACAGCACTTTTAAAGAGACTCTGACATGCATTCATCTCACCGTCTCGTTGCCAAAGATGATGTCGACGTATGGCAGGACCTTCATCAACGGCTCCTTGAAGAACTGACTGATGAAAGGAGCCGACAAATTCAGACCGAAGATCTTGTTGTTGTCGGACGCATGTTTGGCCACTTTCAGGATGGAGTCTGGAGAAACGGTCAGGAAAAAACCCTGACGGACACAGAAATAATGCTCATCAGACAAACACTCACTAAAAAGAGCAGTCTTTTACTTTTCAGCTGGGATTATTCAAAACTTTGCAGTACTTTCAACATCACTAGTTTCATTGAAAGGTCCTGTGAAGTGCTTTGATGAAGTGAATGTTTGACAAAGAGCGGGCGAGGCATAGTGTAGCTCCACCCTTTTTAAAAAACAGCCAATAGTGTTTTGTTTTCATCTCTGCTCTGCCTGTGAGAGTGGTTGAGCTCAAGCGCATCAAATGAACAGCCAATGAGAAGAAGGGGGCGGGGCATGTCAGATACTAGAGAGCATTTGATTGGTCAGAAAATTTGATGAGAAACTGAAGGATGAGGTGACGTCAAAAAAAACAAAAAAAAAAATTGACTGATTCATGTAGACCAGGGGTGTCAAACTCAGATCCTGAAGGGCCGCAGCCCTGCACAGTTTAGTTCAAACCCTGCTTCAACACACTTACCCGCAGGTTTCAAACAAGCCTGAAGGACTCAATTAGTTTGATCAGGTGTGTTTAATTAGGGTTGGAACTAAACTGTGCAGAGCTCCAGCCCTCCAGGAACTGAGTTTGACACCTGTGATGTAGACGGAAGTCACAAACTGCAAGCTTTGGTGTTTATATCAGTTTTATTTATTTTTTTAAGTGAATTGTCACTGTTTTGGAGCACACTAGCTTCTGGATATTCTCAAACAGTGTTGGGAGTAATGCGTTACAAAAGTTATGTATTACAGTAACGTATTACATTTTCCTGTAACGCAGTAGTGTAAGGCATTACTAATACATTTTCAGTAATATTTTACTCGGTGCATGTTCAGTAACGCGTGCGTTACAACAAACTTTTTGCCGGTAAGACATTAACAAATAAAAATACCGCAGTTCTATTTCCTGTTGGTGGTGAGTGAACATACGTGTGTGTTGTCATTAATCTCCCTCTGGCTATTGGAACTTTTTACTTTGAACACGGAATGATTTCAGCCTCTGAGCTCGAGGTCCGGGGCTATTGGCTCAGCCCGGTTCACAGTAACGTTAAGCCCTAACGCTGGCGGAAAAGCGGCAAATAGGTCAAAATGGCAGAAGACAGTACATTCGCGCGATGGACGTACGATTCATGTAAGATGAGCGAGCGAATGCACCGGTTTCCTCTGTTCGTGGACAAAGCGTGCACTCAAAACACTGTCTGCTCACATGCAAATGATCTGCTCTCGCTCCGTCAGATGATGCAGACTCACAATTTGTGCCTTGTGTTTCCTCTTTTCGTGCTTTTTCTCTCCAGAGATCCTCCTGTTAAATTGTTCTCCCAAGAATGTTGTTATGGTTTATATATTGCTACACTATTTACCTACAGGTATTTTCTACAGGTAAATTCTATAATACTAGTGTTTTGAGTGTTAGGTATACTGCCTATGTTTTAGGCTAGTATTATTTACAACTTGTTCATGAATGCTTCAACATACTGTAGTATTAAGAATAGTGAACTCTGAATAAAATTAACTATAAAGTCTCTGAATTGTAGTATAATATACCCTATATTGTAAAAAAAATCATTTTGTTATTTGTTTATATTACACTTGTTGAGTATTACATATAAATAGTATTAAATATAAATTACGTATAATCATACACAGCCAAAAATGTTATGGTTTATTAGATTAAAAATAAGTCTATTTTAGTATTTTGGTTATTGTTAATAAATAGTGCACCAATATAAATCATATCAAAAAGCATGAAAGGAAGAGGAAACACAAGACACAAATTGTGAGTCGGCATTTAATCTCACTGAGCGAGTGTACTGAGAGAGCGTGAGAAAATTTGTGTGTGAGCAGCGTAAATTTGAGAGAGCGTGAGAAAATTTGTGCGTGAGCAGTGCAAATTCGAGAGAACATGAGAAAATTTGCACGCGAGCAGCATATATTTGAGAGCTCGCAAGCAGTTTTTTCCACAAACAGAGGAAATCGGTGCACGGGCATTATATTGACAAAGCTATGTTCATCATGCTCACTTTGTGCAGGACAGTTTTGTGTTGTGAGCCACTCGAATTTAAAGTGAATACAATAATGGCAACAACAAGTGGAGAAAAGAAATCTGCATTTTGTCATGGCATTGGAGTTTACATATAGGCCTGTTGTGTCTAATATGAATATAGTCAAGCTATTCACAGATATTGCCAGATAACCACTTCACCTCTACCATACTTTTAAGAGATCATTTGTGAATCTGACTGTCATCCTTTCTTGCATAGTCTTAAGTCTTCACGTTGCCAGTTATATACTATATTGTTAGTAGCCTGGATAGGTCACAGTCATCCTGCTACATCACATCGCTTTCTACTGGATGTAAAATGCTCTGCAGTACATTTGGTCATTTAAGAATGTTAAGTTGTAATTCTCTAATTATTTTGGTGAAAGTATCTAAAAAGTAATATAAGAGTAATGTAACATATTACAATTTTGAGACAGTAATATTGTAATGTAAGGGATTACTTTTAAATAACAGTAACAAGTAATCTGTAATGTATTACAGTTTGGAAGTAACTTGCACAACACTGTCCTCAAATATAACAGACTAAAACTAACATCTAATTAAAAAAAAAAAAAATTATTTCACAGGACCTTTAATCATTACAATCACTAGTCAGTATAAAGTCAACATTAAATGTTTCAGCAATACATTTCTAACATTTATTATAATAATCAGAAGTGACTTCACACTGACATTAAGAGCACTAAAATAAATACTTCACATATCTTTGAATAACTTTAACTTTTGCACAAAAACAGTCCACATTTATGAGACGCACATATTTATTTCTAACAAAACATACTTTGTATTTATGTATCAGTGTATTATTTATCTGCGATAATTCAATCTCAGTATTGTTATGAAAGTACAGAAATCTCAGTAAATCAAAACCATGATATATTTTGCTTTAATTGTAGTTGTCAAACTAATTATATTCATTTTATTTGTATAAATGGTTTGTCAACAGGCGTACACATACACGATTAACAACAAAATTAAGATCCTAAAGGTGCATGAGGAAAAAAACGAATATATTTATAAAAGTTTTTCAATAAATTAAATATTATAAATGTAATATAAAATAAGGGTGTCACAAGGCACAGTGGGTAGCACAATCGCCTCACAGCAAGAAGGTCGCGGGTTCGAGCCTTAGCTGGGTCATTTGGCAATTCTGTGTGGAGTTTGCATGTTCTCCCCGTATTGGCGTGGGTTTCCTCCGGGTGCTCCGGTTTCCCCCACAGTCTAAACACATGCGCTATAGGGGAATCGATGAACTAAATTGGCCGTAGTGTGTATGTGGTGAATGCAAGAATGTATGGGTGTTTCCCAGTACTGGGTTGCAGCCGGAAGGGCTTCCGCTGTGTAAAACCTATGCTGGATAAGTTTGTGGTTCATTCCGCTGTGGCGACCCCTGATTAATAAAGGGACTAAGCTGAAGGACAATGAATGAATGATAATATAAAAATATAAACTTTAATACGAAATTATGTGCTACAAAAATTACAAAAGTGCCCAAGAGAAAGAGCCAAATATATTTGAAGAAATTTAAATAAAACAAAACATAAAGAAAACAAAACAAAATACTAAGCACAAAGACAAAAAAACTAAACAAATATCACAAACACAAAAATCACAAAACACACAATAAAAATAAACAAAACAAAAAAATAAACAACAAAAACAAAAAAGTAAAGCAAAAAACACAACAAAAACAAAAAATAAGCAAAACAAAAAAACAACAACACACACAATAAAATAAACAAAAAGGAAAACAAAAAAAAACACTAAACAATACAAAAACACAACAAAAAGCAACACAAAAAAAATTTAAATAAAAAAAAAAAAAATCACAAAACAAAACACACAATAAAATAAACAAAACAAAAAACAAAAAAATAAACAAAAACAAAACAAAAAGCAAAGCAAAAAACAATAACAAAAAAATAAGCAAAAACAAAACAACAACACACACAATAAAATAAACAAAACACAACAAAAAACACAAAACAAAAAACACAACAAAAAGCAAAATAAAAAACACTAAACAAAACAAAAACTACAAAACACAACAAAAAGCAAAACAAAAAACACTAAACAAAACAAAAAACTACAAAACACAACAAAAAGCAAAACAAAAAACACTAAACAAAACAAAAAACTACAAAACACAACAAAAAGCAAAACAAAAAACACTAAACAAAACAAAAAACTACAAAACACAACAAAAAGCAAAACAAAGAGTAAAGAAAAACAAACACCACAAAAAAAAAATAAAACTAATCAAAACAATAAAAACAAAACCACAACAAAAAGTAAACAAAACAAAACAAAAAACACAACACAAAAACAAAACAAATTATAACTAAATTAAAATATTTTTGACAAAATTGCAAAAACAGAAGTGGATATAAGGATTGTGACTGTGTGTATTTTAAGAGTTTTTAATGGTTTGCCTTTTGCATATTAAAGCGAATGTACAGCACTCACTGCGATGTAGTAAACTCTGGCCTTCTCCACCAGACTCCAGTTACTGTCAATATCCAGATGCTTCTCTTTATTATAGCAGTTTGCTGCTGCCAGGTTTGCAACTAGAGACCTACAAATACAATAATAAACACAAAAACACACATGGTCTTTCAGTGAGTCTCAACCTGCCTGAGGGTCTGAAAAATAAAATACACACAATACAACATTACATTTTACAGCCATACAGACGAGACTCACAGAAATAACCATATAAATGCAGTTTAAACACTGTAAGAGGAACTGATGGACCACACAGTTGCCATAATTGGGAACAAATAATTAATAACTTGAATATGGTTAACCTTAAATGCTATTTAATATTAAAAGAGTGTTAACAAACTACAAAAGTTAATGTTACATTGTTTTGATCCTTAATTTTAAGCAGGCAAAAAACACACGTTTTACAGTGTCAGAGCCTATTTTTAATTATTCATTCATTCTTTTCCTTTTCGGCTTAGTCCCTACCTTTTCGGTATTATCAAGATATACCCTTTTTATTAATAATCTATTTATTAATTTTTAAATATGGTTTTAAACATATCTCTACTTTTATTTAATGACAGTTTTAAATTTTTTGCTTTAATTTAATTTAAAAGATTTTTTTATTAAATTTTAAATAATTTTATAATTTTTTATTTAATTTTTTTTTAATTATTTTAATTTAATTTAATTTGTTCATTTTAAGTAACATAAATAGTTTAAGTTATGAAGTTTTTGGTTTACTTAACCCAGATTTTTCTAAATATGGGGGGAAAAAATCATGTATAATCAAGATATACCAAAATATTTATTAATACTTAAGCAATTTTTGTTTAGTTTAATTTTTCATTTATTTCCAATTTTTAATTAATATTTTTATTTAGTTTTTAATTTGATTTAAATTAATTTATTAAATTTTTTTTATTTAAAGTAACAAAAATAGTTTAAGTTATGAAGTTTTTGGTTTACCTAACCCAGCTTATTTTTAATATGGAAATACCTAATTAAGAATGCATTTATTTCTAAAAAAAATAAATAAAATAAATAAAAAAAATCTGTGACAATAAAATTAATGATTAATAATTCTTAATTTTATTTAATTTTATTTAATTTGTTTATTTCAAGTAACAAAAGTAGCTTAAGTTATGGAGTTTCAGTTTACTTTTTCTTAATATGAGGGAAAAATCATGTATGATCAAGATATACCAAAATATGTATTAATATAGTTAACCAATTCATTTTTTCAAATTGTTTAAAAATATTTTAAGTTTATTAAATTACAGTTTAGATTTTTTTATTAAATTAAATAATTGTGTTTTAATTTGGTTAAATTTTTTATTTAATTAAAAATTTTATTAATTTAATTTTAAATTTAGTTTATTAAATTAATTTTTAAATTTAGTTTTAAATTTAATTGTTTTAATTTTATTTCAAGTAACAAATATAGTTTGAGGATTTTAGTTTACTTTTTCTTAATATGGAAAAATAAAATCAAGGATGTATTAATTTCTAAAACATCTGTGACAATAAAAAGAAGAAAAAAGACAGTTTTATTAAAGATTGTTTTAAGATTTCAATATCAAATAAATCCTGTTCAACCTTTCAACATATCAAAGAATCCTGAAATCCTCATATTATATCGAATAAGAATTATGAGACACTGAAGACTGGAGTAATGATGCTGAAAATTCAGCTTTACATCACAGAAATAAATTAGACAACAGCTATTTAGAATTGTAGTAATATTTCCCCTTTTTACAGTGCATTTGTTGACAGAAACACAGCCGTGTTGAGCTGTAATGTGAAGTGTTTTCTGACCTGTTGTCTCCAGTAATGCAGGCCGCACAGGTTCCTGTTGGTTCTTGATTTTGTTCATAATAATGAGCATCAACATGAGCTTCAGCTGCTTTCTGCTTCAGGATCTCCCCGAAATGATCCGTCCCGATGCAGCCGAAAAACGTGGCCACTTTATGTGGCTCCTTGATCATCCACTGAGAGCAGAAATCACACATACAGGTGAAGTCAGAATTATCAGCTGTCCTTTGAATTTCTTGTCAGAAAAAACAGCAGAAAATGGATCACAAGTGCCCATAATGTACAGTTTGTGATCATATCTCTGTACTATTCTGTTGATACGTGATACAAATATTGGTAGCTTGAAACTGATGAAAATATGAGCAGCTTTTTCAGTGTTTCTATGGAGATCTCAGTGTAGCCGCTAGGGGTGTCATAATTAATTGTTTCTTCGGTGCACCGCGATGCAGACGCGGACAATTCGGTATCGGTTCAGTAATAGATCATAACCGGTTATTATATACTGACGTCATTTATCTCACATGCGCCATGTCGCCGTAGATTTACTATGGCGAGGGAGGCGAGCCGCGAGTATTTACAACGCTCCAACTACGTAAAAACTCTGTGCACAATTTCACTGCGTGTGTGTTTGCTGAACACTGTTTCACTGACACTTACAGCAGAAGCCCCTATTTCCCGGCGATTAAGAGAATGAAAGTAATCTCCATTTCTCTCTCTCTCTCTGTCTCACTGTGGCCCATGAGTGCATCTGTGAAGAGCGCCAGCGTGTAAGAGCCAATCGCAGCCCTTTCTGTTGAGCGCGTGACCAATCAAAGGGGGGTAAGAAATAACTTGGTAGACAAGGCAATTCAATCATAACTTGATTTTAAATCAGCCGTCATAACACTATTTATCAATATGTGGACCTTTTTGGATTCTCAGAAGCAATGGAAATTAAAAATGTAAAACAGGAAATACGTTAGGGCCATTGTTTTTGTTTACATCCCTCAAAATGGTCTATAAATGCTCGTGTTGTTTAAAGGTACAGTTTATATATCTGACTGTTTGTATTAAAGGACAAAATTGTTTTACAAATAGTATATAAATATATTTATACATTTTAATACAAGAATTGTTGTGCTGTGAAGAAAATATAAAACTGTGTATGGAAAGCATCGTCAATGCACCGTGATGCACCGAGATATCGAATTGAACCGAATCGATGGCATGATAATCGTAACTGAACCGAACCGTGAGACCAGTGTAGGTTCACACCTCTAGACTAGCCGCCATTACGGCTCATTGTTTTTCTGCTCGCCAGGTCTCCACACAGGTCACATGACTGAAAACTATCAATTAGTGCTGCGGTAAATGCTTTCACTCCTATTCACCTTACTCTTCGCGTACGAGCGGGCGCAGCCATTTAAATCCTTTTGGCTCGAGACTTCCAGTCTCAATCACTTCCATTCATATTTAGAGGTTAAAAACAGCTGGTTCTGCTGCTTGATGTTATAAACTGATATTTTCTTGTTATATTATTCTACTTTGTCTGTATAATCATGCAAACACTTGTTTGTAGAGCAAGTAGTCTGACCGTTTTCTGACGTTTATTATTTCCAGTCATTTCTACTATGAGCTGAATCTGAAGTTCTAAAACAATCGCACTTCCGCATTGAAGAATAAGGTCAATAAAATATATGTTTTTATTTGTCAGACGTACCTGTGCTATTTTGACAGAGTTCTGTGTGGATCCGCCAGCGTGATACTCCACTTTACTCTTATTCACAATCTCATCAAACCTTCACAAACACACACATATGGAGAGATTTCTGAGTTCCTGAAGCTCTGATTACTGTTATGTACATCATATATAAACACATTAAGTGCTGGTTATAAACTGCTTCAGTTTATATGACTCTTCATATTCATCATGTCCTGTCAAATCCATCGTATATTAGTTTATACATGTATATAATTAGAGCTGTAAGATGCAGTTTACTTTACACCATCATATATACATGCATCTATGGTGTGTGTTTATGCCATTTATCTCCATTTAACTTGGTTAATGCCTTTTGAGAGTTTGAGTCTCAACAAGCCCGCATTCATTTGAAAGATATACACTAATAACTGTACAATATATATTATATATTTATATTATGTATTCGATCTCAAATTTGCACTCACCGGCCACTTTATTAGGTACACCTTACTAGTACCGGGTTGGACCCCCTTTTGCCTTCAGATCTGCCTTAATCCTTCGTGGCATAGATTCAACAAGCTACTGGAAATATTCCTCAGAGATTTTGCTCCATATTGACATGATAGCATCACACAGTTGCTGCAGATTTGTCAGCTGCACATACATGATGTGAATCTCCCGTTCCACCACGTCCCAAAGGTGCTCTATTGGATTGAGCTCTGTGACTGTGGAGGCCATTTGAGTACAGTGAACTCATTGCCATGTTCAAGAAACCAGTCTGAGATGATTCACGCTTTATAAGCGCGTTATTCTGCTGGAAGTAGCCATCAGTAGATGTGTACACTGTGGTCATAAAGAGATGGACATGGTCAGCAACAATACTCAGGTAGGCTGTGGTGTCGACACAATGCTCAATTGGTACTAATGAATCCAAAGTGTGCCAAGAAAATCTCCCCCACACCATTACACCACCACCAGCAGCCTGAACCGCTGATACAAGGCAGGATGGATCCATGCTTTCATGTTGTTGGCGCCAAATTCTGACCCGACCATCTGAATGTGGCAGCAGAAATGGAGACTCATCAGACCAGGCAACGTTTCTCCAATCTTCTATTGTCCAGTTTTGGTGAGCCTGTGTGAATTGTAGCCTCAGTTTCCTGTTCTTAGCTGACAGGAGTGGCACCCGGTGTGGTGTTCTGCTGCTGTAGCCCATCCGCCTCAAGGTTGGACGTGTTGTGTGTTCAGAGATGCTCTTCTGCAGACCTCGGTTGTAACGAGTGCTTATTTAAGTTACTGTTGCCTTTCTATCACCTGGAACCAGTCTGGCCATTCTCCTCTGTTCTCTGGCATCAACAAGGCATTTGCGCCACACAGATCTTCTTGACCATATCTACATGCCTAAATGCATTGAGTTGCTGCCATCTGATTGGCTGATTAGAAATTTGCATTATCGAGCAGTTGGACAGGTGTACCTAACAAAGTTGCCGGTGAGTGTATTTTATATTATATTAATATTCTGAACATTTTAAATAAATTTTGTGAATATTGGAAATCACAAAACACTAATTTAGATGTTTGGGCTAAGAAAAAGACTTTTATTCTGCAATGACGCATTAAAGTTATCAAACTCACAGAGCCTTGTGTTTCTCCTCTGCTAGGATCTGATCATTGGGTTTCAGGCCGTACCTGAACACACACACACACACACACACACACAAAACAATTATTAGTTAGTGGTTCATGAGCAGTTATGAAGAACAGAGCTGGAGGATGTGTGTACAGTTCTGGCTCAGGTCATGTGATCAATTTAACTGCAATCAAGAGAACAGCAGAGCACGTATGACCTTTACACACACACGCACACACACACACGCGCACACACACACGCACACACACACGCACACACAACTCACTTATCAAGGAAATCCTTATCCACCACAGCAGAGATGTCCAACAGCGGATTCCCCATCCCAAACAGGGAATTCTGACTGAAAACACACACATAAACACACACACACACGTTAGTAAACCATCTGACAAAAAGTATGCACTCATATTAAGTAAAGCATTTTAAACTTGCATACAAAAATTCTATTATTTATTCCCCCTCCTCCCAAATCTGAAATCAGACACACTTTTGCATACATTTGCATTTTATTAAATAACATTATATCAGACATTTGCATTCATTAACCGCATTTCCACTATTGCGCTTAAAGCGAGCGTGCCAGGCTGAGCCAGGGCCAGTCGCATTTCCACTATCACTTCCAGGGCCTGATTGGGGCGGGGCTTCCTTGGGGCCAGCGGCTGGCCTTTTTTGGCCCGACGAATACCTTGGGCCACGGGCCGCCAATTGAATAGCCCTGATATATAGGCTATAGCCTGTGTGCTTTATCTGCCTGCCTGATTCCCACTGAACTGGGCGGGTTGCTTGAGGTTTGATTCGGGAGACGTTCTGGGGGCAGGGTTTGCGTGACACGCTGTGAGCTACTAGCCCGACAGTGGAAACACGGAGGAAACCCACGCCAACATGGGGAGAACATGCAAACTCCACACAGAAATGCCAGCTGACCCAGCCAAGGCTCGAACCAGCGACCTTCTTGCTGACCACAGTGCTAACCACTGAGCCACCATACCGCCTCATACATTTTATATTAATCATTATTATTTAAAATTCTTATTATTTAAGCAAATCATTCAATTGAGGAGCAGAAATTTATTATGATCAAATATCGCCACCCAGATGGTTAATGCATGCAAATATATTGGTTAAATTGTGTACAGATGTCTATCAAGATATAAGAATTATTGAGTTTGACATTAATAAACAGAACTAAACATTTACATCTCATTTTAAAGTGATTTCAAGCATTTATAAAGACATTTATGATGAGCAGAACTGATAATCTGCATGAAATTTTCCTTTAAAGGGTCACGAAACACCAAAACACATTGTTTTAGATTCATATATGTTTCCCACGCTGCTAAAAACACTATTAGGACACATATATTTCACACAAAAAAGTGAAAATTGGTTGTTTTTGCATTATTTAGAGCAAATTCGTTCTTCCGGTTTGAAAAGGAATTTGTCACAGCGATTAGATCCTTGTGTAAATTCCAACGTGGAGACTAGATGTCTGTACCAGCTGGTACGATGTAAGATCTTTGAGTTTTCATCATTCATTTATGAGAAAGACTTGGTTCGAATCAATCAGCGCACTCTATTTTCTGTGAGGTGCAACTTCATTAATATGCATGCTACAGCTTTTATGCATGATATAGCTTTTGTTACAGTGTTCAGAGAGACGCCACGTTGTGTTGCCAACCGTAATTAAAACAAGTGGAGGAAGAAGAATTGTTTGGAGACACGGGTCGCCAGAGTTGCCTTTATAAATGTGCTGCAACGAAGGTTTTGTTTCCATTTGCCTGCTATGAGAGTGCAGCTGGACTCATGTGTGGATTACAGTGGTCTGCTAACATGCAACAGAAACATGTTTGTAAGGAACATGTTTTACCCGAGAGCTTTTCGCCATCTGGAAATGGTGAAATCCTGATTTGCCGCTCGTCTCCTTTAAAAAAAAGACACAGCTCCAGTTGGTGTTGATTGTCCTGTCGCTACAGATTTGATAAGTATGTGATCAGTGTTCTTTGTTTATGTTTATTCAGACGGCAAAGTTAGTTAGTATCGTCAGCAGCGCTCTTTCAGTTTATAAAGATCATACTCAGACAAAATTATTTAGTTACTAAGTTTACAGTACTTTAATCCGCTTGTTAAGTGTGATGCAGTGTTGGGTTACAAAAGTAATGTATTACAGTAACGTATTACATTTTCCTGTAATGCAGTTGTGTGAGGCATTACTAATACATTTTCAGTAATATTTTACTCGGTACATGTTGAATAACGCGTGCGTTACAACAAACTTTTCGCCCGCAAGACATTAACAAATAATAAATACCGCAGTTCTATTTCCTGTTGGTGGTGAGTGAACATACGTGTGTGTTGTCATTAATCTTCCTCTGGCTATTGGAACTTTTTACTTTGAACACGGAATGATTTCAGCCTCTGAGCTCGAGGTCCGCGGCTATTGGCTCAGCCCGGTTCACAGTAACGTTAAGCCCTAACGCGCAGCGGAAAAGCGGCAAATAGGTCAAAATGGCAGAAGAAAGTACATTCGCGCGATGGACGTACGCGCATATGCCGTTATGTCACTGACAAATATCGTAAGCGCAGTATTACAAGTCGAGAGCGCATTCATGTAATACGAGTGAGTGAATGCACCAGTTTCCTCCGTCCGTGAACAAAACTCCTTGCGTGCACTCAAAACACGGCTGCTCACGTGTGAATGATCGAGAAGGGTGTTCCTGCACAACTGGAGTGGCTGCACGTTAATCCGCTTGTTAAGTGTGACGTCACACGAAGCAGCTTCCGGGTCCAAGCGCTATATCAAATTGTATGGGCAGACTCATCAAATGCTAATAATAAACGTTTACAAAGCGCTGTAATACTTTCGAAAATCACGATCGCAATGTATATATCCATGCCTAATATCCGATGGCCAAAAAGTGACACATTTTTTATAAATTGTTACAATTTTGGTATTTCTGATGCAGCAAGTCCAGAGACTGTTGTGTACACCATGGTTTTATATTTAAAATTCACTTTAATGTGCGATAGGACTAAAAAATGGCTATAAACAAATATTTTCTTAATTCAAATGAGTAGCGGCTTGGACCGGGAAAGAGTATTCCACACGCAGTGTTGGGGAGTAACGGAATACATGTACCGGCAGTACGCATTTAGAATACTATTCATGAGTAACTGTATTCCGTTACAGTTACTATTTTTAAACAGGGTATTTAGAATACAGTTACTTTCCTAATACCATTGGAATACTTCGGGCGATGCGTGTCTGGACCATAACAATATTACTAAATTGCCGCCGAAACCATAGAAACAGAAGCTACACTCCCGACTGCAATCACCAGCGTTTACTCAGTGAGACTCACGCAAATGACCCTGTTCTCACGCTCCCACACCTCCATTTTCTCACGCAGCAAAAAGGACGATCGCAAACACCGAACAACCGGACAACAACCATGATTTTCAAATAAACTGCTTTTTTTGCCGTCATTGTTCGTGAATTCGCTGCTTGATGTTTCGTTTGCGCTTTCAGAGGTTTCATTTACGCTTCTTAAATTTACGTTCGCTTTTCTGACACAAATGTGGGCGGGACACCTTAGCCAAAGTTGGCAGCCCTGGTTAACTTGAGTGTACAAATATGGAGGATTCAGACCAGGGGCTCGAGGGGTTGGAGCCGCAACCGAAGCAACTTTCTAGCAGCAGTAAAGGAAAAAATGCATTCACGTCTTGGAAGTTCAAGCATTTTTTCTCTTTAAAGAATGAGAGGGGTGAGCGAAACCTGACAGTGCAGTGCAATCTCTTTTTCTGTGCAGACTGTGAAATACAAAGGGTAAGCAAAATGCATATTATATACATATACTGTACATTACTGACAGTAATGCTGTCTATGTTCAAGCACTTTTTAACTTTATTATAGAAACTGAAATTGAATTTGTTGACACTTTGATAAATAAACATTATTTAATAAACTTAATTATATTGTTTTATTTATTTATCAGTCAATAATGGGCATTAGAGGCCCTCTGTTTTCCTGCAGAAATTGCTACCAACGTATAGTGTGACATTTAATAGACTTGAAGGCTGTTTTTAAGGGCAAGTATTCCAAGTATTTAGAATACAGTACCAGGATTAAGCAAAGTAACGGAATACATTACTAAATACATTTTAAAGCAGGTATTCTGTATTCTGTAACTAAATACATTTACAAAGTATTCTCCCCAACACTGTCCACACGTCACCGATACGTCATGACTTAACAAGCGGATATCGCTGCAATATCATGGACTGAAAGATCCGCTGTAAATGCTGCTCTCCGAATGTAAACACCTTAATCTTAACCCTAACTATTACCATCGTGTAGGATTTTCGACACATTTTGTGACAGGATAGTCTACACACACACACACTGTTTGACACTAATCTCTGCACCAACCGAGTCTCTGTATCTACCGAGAAATATGGAGTTTTTTTTTTCTCCAATACGGCATGCGGTATCAACAAGTCCATTAAAACTACACTCTTCCAGCAGTTCATGGCCCTTGAAAAACAAGACTGATATGCTAGAGATGGTCACTAGTGGGCGGAGCTTTCCCCCTCTGATGACACGTACAAAGAGAGAATGTCAATCAAAGTGTTTCTGCAGACTGCTCATATCAAGTCTGATGATAAAAATACAATGAATTAATTTTTACCATTAGAAGCTGCTTATATTCACACACTGTTGCCACACAACTGTGTTTAAACCCCTTATAGAAGTGATTTTTGCTGATGTGATCTGTCTTCTTTAAAGTTGAATCTGTGACAGTGACAGGTGGAGGTCATGTGATCGACATCTGAGCCCTTGGAATGAGAGTTTGTGTGTATATTAGCTGAAGGGAAGCACAGCAGAATTCCTGCTCTTTATTTATATGGTCAATCTGAAGAAGGTTGTTGGTTCTAAACCACAGCAGAAACATCTCTGCATATGTGCTTTTATCCTACGCAACTTCCATTGAGCTCAAGCTCGGCATTTTTCCGGTGACCCCTGATGACCTTGTGTTCCAGTGCTGTGATCTGGAGTTACAGCAATGCTTTCTAGTCAACTTCACTCTTCATAAAAGACACACTCGCCTAATATTAGCCCCACAAATGTCCATTTTACACAGTAAAACAAATGTTGGTCATGCTAATCCTAATACATGCAATAAAAGTTAAAACATAAGTCTGTATATACACATTTAACCCTTTAACGGTCAACATCCAACAGCTGCTTTTTCTGTGCACACTTAGAGCTTATATATATATATACATTTTAGGGTTGGGCGATGTTGACAAATTTGGCATCGTAGGATGTCTAATGTGAACATCGGTGATGGACGATGGTATCGTCGTTGTAGGCGGGGTGGGGGTGGTTGTTTTTAAATATCAATTAATTCATAACGAGTTTAATAATTGTAGCCTATCGTTTTCACTACCTGACCCACATGGTATTTGCTTTACCCATAACCAAACCATAAATAAATAAAGTTATACACAAATTACCACCTGTCAATCACTTTTTTTCCGCGGGACTCTGGCATGATCAGGCGAAGTGATCTGTGTCCTTATATAATGGCTTTTTCCCCACAGCTGGTGGCGGAGACCAGACGAGAGTTCGTTTGTAGTTCACTGTAATTTGTATTGTGATTAATGATAACTTCCTTATTTTATTACTATTATTATGAGGAAATAATAACAAGTAATGATCGGCAGGCGTATGCGCCTGAAATTTTATGCGACCTAAAATATATATTTGAAAGCATTTGTGCGAGTGCATAAATTGTTGCCGTGCGACCTGTTTTCACTGCAAAATCCTCACCGCGTGCGCAGATTTAGGAGACATTTATGCAGGATGCATCTTTGCACCTAAAGACGCCAAACGCAGAGCTCAGGAACAGATTAAAACAGTTGTTATGCGATTGTGAACTTGCTGAAGTAAAAAAAGCCCGCAATGCTTGCCCCGCCTTTGTGCTCTTCTTATTGGCCCACTGCGCTAGAACTGAACGCGAATGGATTGGTTAATATCAGCTGTCAATCACTCAGTCAATGCCTTCTGCCTTCACATGACAGGAGCTACAACCGCGGAAATGTGAAGTGATGAAGATGAGAGAATGAAAATAACACTGACAGATTTAGTTTTAGAAACCACCTAAAGTTACTAATAATGGCAGATCTTAGTAGTGATCATGTGCTGAATGTTAATCCACCATTTACACTTTTCCAAGAGAGGATAAAAGACTTCCAGTGGCTTCAAGTCCGCTATGAAAATAACTAAAGACATTCACTGTAAAGTCTGTGGGACGGGGTTTGCAGGTAACAGCGTTTGCCACTGAATCTACACATTTTAAGCGCGAGAGGTGCTGTATAATCCTCACGATGCTGTCAGCCGTGCAAGCGGCAGCTATAAGTATAATATAACACAGCTCATGAAAAGACCGTTATTGCTATTAAGATGACATGCAAATAATAAGTTATATATCAATATACATGTGGGGCGGGGCGATAGATCGCGATGCCGGCTCAGCATCATGAAGTTTATTGGCCATCGGCGATGGATGATGGCATCGTCTATCGGCCCAACTCTTATATATATATATATATATATATATATATATATATATAGTACATATAGGCCCAGTTTCACAAACAGGGTTTAGCTTAAGCCAGGACTAGGCCTTAGTTAAATTAGGCTATTTAAGCCACATTTATAAAATAGCCTTAGAAAAATATATTACTGGTGTGCACCTGGAGAAAAGAAATGACACTGACGTATTTTAAGACATCTCACTACAAGTTATTTTGAGTTGAGACAGCTCAAACATGCAATTTAATCTTGACTAGCCTTAAACCTTGTTTGTGAAACCAGGGGAAAGTGTGTTTTTCTTTGTCTAAACCTGAACTCATCTTATAATAATACTAATTACAGTTGAGCAGTATATTGTTTCAGCATAGATATTGCAATGTGTGAGTCTGCAACAGACACATGTCAGAATCTACAATGTAGAGTCAGGGTTATATAGTTGGCCAGACATTACAGTTCACAGCATACATAGTCGAGTCATTATAAATGATAACCTTAGAGTGAACGTTTATTTATTATTAAATAGTTTTTAAGGCCTGTGATAGAGTTTCAAGCTGTTTCAAGCCGTTTTAAGCCATTTGGCCATGGGAAATTAAACATTTGTAGCTTAAAGATTAATTGTACATTGTATAATTATTTACTCAATGAAAATGAGACTATTATTATTGTATTATATTATACATTTTTAATGGTTTATCTCAAATTATGAATACTTTACAAACAGAGCTATTACAAGTAATCTAGTGAATATGCATTTAAAATAACTGAATAAATAAAATAATAAAAATTGCATTATATAAATCACTGTAAATGAAAATATTTCACTGTCATTTTTTCCAATATCATGCAGTCCTAGTGCTAATAATTAATATATAAGTACATACTGAAATGCACATGAAATGTTCACGCACTGTAACATCTAATCATTCAGTGTGTGTTTACAGCACAGAGCACATGCTATAGTGCTGACTAAACTCTTTACACACACACACACACACACACACACACACACACACACACACACACACACACACACACACACACACACACACACACACACACACACACACACACACACACACACACACACACCACTGGACTAGACTAAATAAGATCATTTATTTTAGTACATTTGCACTGCAGCTTTAAGAAACATTATCATGTTTAATTTAATGCACAAGCAAAAAATAAATAAATAAATAAATAAAACACACACTCAGTACTAAACAACAGGAGACAACAAACACCAAAATAATGATTATCCCTGACAGTAACATTTTAATATTAATAAAAAAACACATTTGTATTTATGTTATATTTTAAGATTATATTAAATGTGTAATTGTATTTCTTTTTAAAATTCTACTTTTTGCATTTAATATTATATGTTATCAGAGATGTATAGTAACGAAGTAGAACTACTGTACTTAAGTACTAAAAGGCTGTATCTGTACTCTACTGGAGTATTGTTTTTTTCTCCTACTTCTACTTTTACTTCAGTACATATTTTCGACGAGCTTAATACTTTTACTCCAGTAGATTTTTTTCATAGTTACTCGTTACAATTATAAAAATGTTACAAATCAATCATTCATTGATCAGACGATCAAAGAAGACAGTGCTGCCTGCCTGCATTAAGAGCACTTTAGTTTGTTTTAGACATGGAAAACCCAGAAATTCCACCTTCAACTCCTTCACTTTCAGCTGTTCGTGGCGATGAGGAAAAAGACCACCCGTGACCCTATTCAGAGCCAATGTTTGCATTTGTCGGAGTGAAAGACAGTTCATATAGAATGAAGTGCATACTCTACCATCGGATTTGAAGAAACATGTCAAGTTAAAGATAATATAATACACAAAACACAGCAGTTTGAGCTATCCATAAGAGCTAGATAAGTTAACTACCGTTAGCTACCCGCGGTTCATAACATGCTGCAATGTTCACATAACGTTAACTGTCTATCATAAAGGCCGTCACGCTGAATGGGGTTTTTGACCCATCATATATATATATATATATATATATATATATATATATATATATATATATATATATATATATATATATATATATATATTTATATTATAAATCATAATCCATGGTTCTTTTTGTTCTGCTTAATTCTGTGCCCCAAAAAAGATATTTAAAATAAACAAAACAATATGTCTTTTGACTGCTTTTTTAAAAATAACTACATAACGCAATACTTGTACTTTTACTTTCAGTACTTGAGTAGTACATTTTTAAATAAACTACTTGCAATACTTAAGTACAAAAAATGTTGAATACTTTAGTACTTCCACTTAAGTATTGTGCTTAAAGAGCACTTCAACTTCTACTCAAGTCACTTTTTTGATAGAGCACTTGTACTTTTACTGTCTCAGCAGGGTGTTTTCACACCTCTGTTTTGAAAAAAAGTCAGGAAAGTTGGGCGTGTCCAGCTCTGGGAGTGTGAGAGTGTCGGGGGAGGGAAAGAGGATAAGATTTTGCATAGAAGGGAGTTAACATTTGGGCACGCGCTAAGTTTGACAGGAAAAACAAACACACAGAGGCTGATTTGATACGGCGAATAAGTAAAAAAAGTCCTCCGCATTTCTCAGTAACTTATGTACTCGGTAGGTAGCGTCAAAAAGCCGTGTGTGTATAGACTTTCCTGTCACAAATTGCAGCGAAAATCCTGCACGACGGGAATAGTTTGTGTTTACATGTTTACACTCGGAGAGCAGCATTTAAACAAAGGGCAGTCCACTGCAAACACTTACCAAATCTGTAGACAGACAATCAAACTGGAGCTGTGTCTTTTTATTAAAAGTAGGCGAGCGGCAAATCCGGATTTCACCATTTCCAGATGAGAAAAAGCTCTCAGGTAAAAATGTTCCTTACAAACGCGTTTCTGTCGCGTGCACTGTAATCCACACGTGAGTCCAGCTGCTCTCTCATAAAGGGAAAATGAAAACAAAACCTTCGTTGCAACACACTAATAACACCTACGACTCTTGTCTTGAAATTCTTGTACTTTCACTTGTTTTGGCAACACAACGTGGCGTCTCTCTGCCGTCTGAGCAGTGTAAACTGGTAAACAGTCTCCGGAACTATCATGCATATTAATGAAGTTTCACGTCATACACAATAGAGCGCGCTAATTGGTTTGAAGCACGTCTTTCTCATGAATTATTACTGCACACTCAGATACGTCAGAACGTCCTAGAAAAGACAGACAGCCACTCTCCAGCTGGATTTACACCTAAGTATCTCATGGCCGTGACGCAGCTTCAAAAATTCGTTTCAAACCGGAAGAACGAATTTGCTCAAAATAACGCAAAAACAACCAATTTTCACTTTTTAGTGCAATATATGTGTCCTAATAGTGTTTATAGCAGCGTGGGACACATATATGACTGTCAACAGCTCAAAAAATGTGTTTTGGTGTTTCGTGACCCTTTAAGTCTGGGTCTCTAGTACTTTATACATCTCTGTATGTTATGCACCCAGGGTCTGAGAGTAGCGCAGTTTCGATTATAGAGGTAAAGTTGGTTTTATATTCGCATATTCGGACTTTTCCCTTAATATAATTTCATAAAAGTATTATTTGCAAACTCTAAATAGCAAAATCATATTAGCAGCCAATGACTATCAAAGTCCATCATTGTTCACAGTCAAATAAACAGTGTTAATGTTGTTTTGAAGTCATACTTGCATGTTAATATCAATCGAATATTCAAAGTAACATGGTAAACAATATAGAGACTTTTAAATGAACGAATGTGCGAATATAAAACCAACTTTACCTCTATGTTTCGATTTTCTGTATGTCCTGTACATGTGGTTGAATTGACAATAACGCTGACTTTGACTCATTTAAAATACTGAATACTCTTAATATCTGTATTCATCTTAAACCAATATTAATATACTTTACAGTATTTACTTTTTGCAATCTTGAACATGGTTTAATAATTAACTGTCATATCTAATAAATACTGTAAAAGAATGAATGAATGAATAAATAGGGAGTTTATCCGAAATATGTCTGGTATTAAAACACATAATATGAAATATTAAGCATTACATTATACGAAGGCACAACTATATATCCTCAATAAACTTTGTATATGCTCATAATACGTCAGCCATTTTACTTAATACTTACAATTAAGAAATTAATGAGGCTGAATTATTAAATCAAACCAAAATGAACACTGCACACTGAATAGACAGATGCTGGTTTTCTTTAGCAGTACACAATATTAAATATATACATTTGATAAAGCAGGCGACGCAGTGGTGCAGTAGGTAGTGCTGTCGCCTCACAGCAAGAAGGTCGCTGTTCGAGCCTCGGCTGAGTCAGTTGGTGTTTATGTGTGGAGTTTGCATGTTCTCCCTGCGTTCGCGTGGGTTTCCTCCAGGTGCTCTGGTTTCCCCCACAGTCCAAAGACATGTGGTACAGGTGAATTGGGTAGGCTAAATTGTCCGTAGTGTATGAGTGTGATGTTTCCCAGAGATGGGTTGCGGCTGGAAGGGCATCCGCTGCGTAAAAACATGCTGGATAAGTTGGCGGTTCATTCCGCTGTGGTGACCCCGGATTACTAAAGGGACTAAGCCGAAAAGAAAATGAATGAACGAATGAATGATAAAGCATGCGTTAGAAATACAGGAAATAAAGCGCGCTGTACCATAGACAGTAACTCACACACACACACGCTCAGCCTGTAAACACAGCGGGTGTGTGTGTAAACACTCATTTTACTCGTGATCTTACCTGACAGTGGGCATGATGACACTAACGCTGTGAAAGTATATCCGTGCTGCTGCTACACGTGCAATTCTTCGTATGTACTGAATTCTCCACAACCCGGAAGCCGAAAGGTGCTGCAGATTGGATGTCTGGCGTGTGGGCGGATTCACTCATCCGCCACTCTGATTGGCTGACAGACACACGTGTGTTTCTGCATCGAGTTATTTGGTTTTATTGATACAGATAATAATACTGAGAAAGCGTTGTGTTTTACTAATCGTTTACTTGCTAAATATCACATCTATAAATGCATATGCCCCAATAATAAGGTATTCTTAAAATAACTGCTACAATATACACACACTAAAGCTAGGAAAACACTATCGTGTCGCACCCTATTTAAAATTCACCCTGTAACACTTGTTTTGGAAATACGTACACTCTTTGTATCTTATTTTTTATTGTATGCTTTATTTTATGCACATTTCTCATATGTCTATTATTATATTTTATTATTATTATTAAACATTGCGCATTTTCTTCTTTATTTCACTACTTTATCCCTCTGGCTTCCACTATATTCCTTCTATATTTCACAATATCTCACTAACTATACTGTAATTATTATATTTATATACTATCCATTATTACTATCAGTATCTGTATCGCCTTCTGAAACTGATCCAACAGGAGATTAGTAACCGTAACATCAAGAAGTGTATTATATTCTCTTTATATCTACACAAATAACATAAAGCGCGTGCACTAATCTGCACCGCTTTCTGTGCACAATGATGCGCGAGCACGAGAAGGAGCGCGCGCTGCTGGTACATTTTGTTCAGATTCAAAACAAACTCTTCAGCACTTGTTCAGCTGCATGCATTCAAGGAAGAATGCGTGGTTTTGTGCATTTTAAGTAAAACATTGGAGGGTGTAAGGGATACTAAAACCATAAAGCCTTGAAGTTTTACCCTTTTTAAGGACATGTATTTTGTATGTGAAGATATATATTTGTTTTCAATTCCACTTTGTATATAGTTATCTACAACAATAATAAAAAAGAAATCAATTGACGACTGCCAATAATCATTCATTCATTTTCCTTCGGCTTAGTCCCTTTATTAATCAGGGGTCGCCATGAACCGCCAACTTATCCAGCATATGTTTTACACATCGGATGCCCGTCCAGCTGCAACCCATCACTGGGAAACATCCATACACACTCATCAAATTCCCTCTCAGCCCCTTACCCATCATGGCCTCCCAATCATCCCCATCCACTGAATTGGCTCTATCACTCTCTCTCCACTCCACCTATAGCTGGTGTGTTTTGAGCGCACTGGCACCGTTGTCCTGTGGCTGCCGTCGCATCATCCAAGTGGAGCTGCACACTGGTGTTGGAGTGTAATGTAATGTGTATTTATATAGCGCATTTATTGTGTATGGCCATACACCCAAAGCGCTTCACAATCATGAGGGGAGTCTCTCCAGACCACCACCAGTGAGTAGCATCCACTTGGATGATGCGACGGCAGCCACAGGACAACGGCGCCAGTGCGCTCAACACACACCAGCTATTGGTGGAGTGAAGAGACAGTGATAGAGCCAATTCAGTGGATAGGGATGATTAGGAGGCCATGATGATGGGTAAGTGCCGATTGAGGGACTTTGGCCAGGACACCGGGGTTACACCCCTACTCTTTACGAGAAGTGTCATGGGATTTTTAATGACCACAGAGAGTCAGGACCTCGGTTTAACGTCTCATCCGAAAGACGGCGCCCACTGACAGTATAGTGTCCCCTTCACTTTTACTGGGGCATTAGGACTCACACAGACCGCTGGTTGAGCGCCCCCAGTTGGCCTCTCTAACACCACTTCCAACAGCAACCTAGTTTTCCCATGTGGTCTCCCATCCAGGTACTGACCAGGCTCAGCCCTGCTTAGCTTCAGTGAGTAACCGGTCTTGGGCTGCAGGGTGATATGGCTGTGGAAAAACCCTCCTCATGATTGTGAAGCGCTTTGGGTGTACGGCCATACAGGATAAATGCGCTATATAAACACACATTACATTATAATTTAGTTCCTCAATTCCCCTATAGCGCATGTGTTTGGATTGTGGGGGAAACTGGAGCACCCAGAGGAAACCCACGCCAACACGGGGAGAACATGCAAACTCCACACAGAAATGCCAACTGACTCAGCCGGGACTCGAACCAGCGACCTTCCTGCTGTGAGGCCACAGTGATAACCACTGAGCCACTGTGCCACTATCCAGCCAAAGATAAAACATAACATGAACAAACCACAGTTGAACACAAATAATTATGATAATTAGTTCTTTTATTATGACAAGGCACATGAAGGTCTTACAGGCTGCCCTTAAACACATTATTTACACTAAAACTGCTCAACGATACAAAAGGCAAAGAGCACTTTCATCTCACTCATATAAATATACTTGAGTGTGCATCTGCAAGAGATTCTAGTAGTGTATGAGCACAGTGGAGATACGAGGACGGCAGTGTGTGTGTGTGTGTGTGTGTGTGTGTGGATATATAACGCAAACAGACTGGTTTGGCATAGATTGCAGGAAGCACCAGGTCACATGTTTGATTAACTCTTCATTTCAGTACTGGTTTGCGGTGTCGGATCCCTGAATGGAAGATTTCACTGGTCCACTAACTCTGAGGAGTTTATAATCCATAATTTGTGATTGTATTTTCGTTTTTGTGATGAAAAAACAAATGTGCATTTAATAATACATTCAAAAGGTGAACATGAGGTGCTGGTGAGACATTATATGTATAAACACACTGTAAAATGTTGTTCTTACTTAAGAGTTTTAGTCTTGTTTATAGTTCATACAGCTAAAATATTCTAAAATTCAAGTAAAAACTATTGTGTTGTTTTCAGAAATTCATTCATTTTCTTTCAGCTGGTCCCTTTATTAATCTGGGGTCGCCACAGCGGAATGAACCGCCTGTTTTCAGAAATGATAAGTAAAAATTAAGCAGGTTTTTCCTATAAAACAAGCAAGATAATCAGCCCAGGAGTGAAGTAAAATAATCTTGTTGTTTGGTTTGATATACATGTATTTTTCTTTCACCTCTGGCACATTATTTTGCTCATTTTAAAAAAAACTATTAAATAATTTGACATCTGAAAAGAGAGCGACATTCTTTACTTGAATAAAATGGTTCTTGATTTAATCATTTTTAGATATCTGAACTAAAAAACAAGACAAAAACTTTAATGCAACAAAGGCCTTTTTGTTTTTTTGCATATAGACCTTTTCAGTCTGCACACACATTGTGAAATCAGAAGTACTGATGACATTTCTGAAATAACAGGAATATACTTTCCCCATAAATATATAACCGGAATCCATCAAAACAAATATATATATAACCTTTCAGAAATTAGAAACGCAATGATCAAATTAAAGGGACAGCCCACTTAAAAATTCACAATGTGTCATAATTTACTCTCCTGTTACTGTCTTATGTTGAATAAAAGGTAAGATATTTTATAGATTCATAGTATGTAGTATGCATATAGTATGTATTTTTGGTACAATGAAAGTCAATGGCCACCAGCTTCTGACATTCTTCAAAATATCTTCTTTTTCTTCAACAGGAATTCCCTTTTCGGAAACAAATGTTAATTTGTGGGTGTACTGTCCCTTTAAATCATAGATCTTAAAGTCAATTCCTGGAGGGCCGCAGCTCCTCAGTTTTACTCCAATCCTAATCAAACACAGCTGATCCAACTAAATAAGGTGTTCAAAAGAGGCCCGAACACCTTGATTAGCTACATCAGCTGTGTTTGATCAGGGTTGGAGCAAAAAAATTCCCTCCAGGAACTGAGTTTGAGACCTATGATTTAAATGAACAGAATCACCTTTTTTCCTGACACTCATCGACATTGAAGAACAAAATATGGAATATTTAATCCAGGAGTTTGACAGGTCTGCATTGGACATATATGGACTGAAATGCTTCCCGGTGCGGTGCATTGTGGGACATGTGGTCTCACTGGTACCAGGGTGTCTTGCGGACCCAGTGCAGGGTGAATCCGGCATCAGTGCGGATCTTGATGGATGCGGCTTCAGCTTCTCGGACAGTCTCTTTCACCGACTGCATGAGGTTCTGAGCGTTGTGGACCAGCATCTCAGTGGCCTGAGGGACAGCAACAGCACAGATTTACAGGAGAAACAGACACGATAGACAGACAGACAGACAGACAGACAGACAGACAGACAGACAGACAGACAGACAGACAGACAGACAGACAGACAGAGAGGAAGATACATAGACAGACAGACAGACAGACAGATAGACAGATAGACAGACAGACAGACAGACAGACAGATAGATAGATAGATAGACAGACAGACAGACAGACAGACAGACAGACAGACAGACAGACAGATAGATAGATAGATAGATAGATAGATACAGATAGATAGATAGATAGACAGACAGACAGACAGATAGATAGATAGATAGATAGATAGATAGATAGATAGATAGATAGATAGATAGATACAGATAGATAGATAGACAGACAGACAGACAGACAGACAGACAGACAGACAGACAGACAGACAGACAGACAGACAGACAGATAGACAGATAGATAGATAGATAGATAGATAGATAGATAGATAGATAGATAGATAGATAGATAGATACAGATAGATAGACAGATAGATCTGACCTGCTCCGATTCCTCCTCGCTAATGTTGGTGCGGCCCAACATTGTAGCCTTCACCGTGGACAGAATCTTCAGCTGAGTGCTGATGGTGGGGATCCTCTCACACACCTGTACACACACACACACACACACACACACACACAGACACACACAGTATCTTTTAAAATGTGTATCTGCACACTGACAGATTTTCATTGCAACAGGCAGTTTTCATTGCATCCCTGTATGCATGAAAAAATACTATAGTAAAGTATATAGTATAGCAAAGTATAGTATGGTAAATAGTAAATACTACATTATTTTTGAAGCCTACCAAGTAACTGAATTGATCTGTTAATATAATTGAATAGTTGCTATGGTAACGCAACAACTATACTAAAAGAGATAAATCACCCAATACTGTAGTTGTCATTCTATAGTTGCTATGGTAACACAACAACTATAGCAAAGTAAACAAATCACACAATACTGTAGTTGTCATCCTATAGTTGCTATGGTAACACAAACAACTACAGTCAAAATAGACAAATCACACAATACTGTAGTTGTCATCCTATAGTTGCTATGGTAACACAAACAACTACAGTCAAAATAGACAAATCTCACAATACTGTAGTTGTCATTCTATAGTAGCTATGGTAACACAACAACTATAGTAAAATAATGAAATCGCACAATACTGTAGTTGTCATTTTATAGTTGCTATGGTAACAGAAACAACTATAGTAAAATAATCAAATTTCCCAATGTTGTAGTTGTCATTCTATAGTAGCTATGGCAACACAATGACTATAGCAAAGTAAACAAATTGCACAATACTGTAGTTGTTATTCTATAGTTGCTATGGTAACACAAACAACTATAGTCAAAATAGACAAATTGCACAATACTGTAGTTGTCATTTTATAGTAGCTATGGTAACACAACAACTATAGCAAAGTAAACAAATCACACAATACTGTAGTTGTCATCCTATAGTTGCTATGATAACACAAACAACTAAAGTCAAAATAGACGAATCGCACAATACTGTAGTTGTTATTCTATAGTAGCTATGGTAGCACAATGACTATAGTAAAATAGACAAATCACACAATAATATAGTTGTCATTCTATAGTTGCTATGGTAACACAACGACTACAGTAAAATAGACAAACCCCACAATACTGTAGTTGTCATTCTATAGTTGCTATGGTAACACAAACAACTATAGTAAAATAGACAAATCACACAATACTGTAGTTGTCATTTTATAGTTGCTATGGTAACACAACAACTATTGTAAAATAATCAAATCTCACAATACTGTAGTTGTCATTTTATAGTTGCTATGGTAACACAACAACTATAGTAAAATAATGAAATCGCACAATAATGTAGTTGTCATTTTATAGTTGCTATGGTAACAGAAACAACTATAGTAAAATAATCAAATTTCCCAATGTTGTAGTTGTCATTCTATAGTAGCTATGGTAACACAAAAAACTATAGTAAAATAGACAAATCGCACAATACTGTAGTTGTCATTCTATAGTTGCTATGGTAATACAAACAACTATAGTAAAATAATCAAATCGCACAATACTGTAGTTGTCATTTTATAGTTGCTATGGTAACACAATGACTATAGTAAAACAGACAAACCCCACAATACTGTAGTTGTCATTCTATAGTAGCTATGGTAACACAACTATAGTAAAATAATCAAATCGCATAATACTGTAGTTGTCATTTTATAGTTGCTATGGTAACACAACAACTATAGTAAAATAATCAAATTTCCCAATGTTGTAGTTGTCATTCTATAGTATCTAAGGTAACACAACAACTATAGTAAAATAATCAAATTTCCCAATGTTGTATTTGTCATTCTATATTATCTAATGTAACACAACAACTATAGTAAAATAATCAAATTTCCAAATGTTGTAGTTGTCATTCTATAGTAGCTATGGTAACACAAAAAACTATAGACAAATCACACAATACTGTAGTTGTCATTCTATAGTTGCTATGGTAACACAACAACTATAGTAAAACCTTCATCTCTTACCTGCAGGAGGTTGGTCCGTATGCGTTTGTCTGTGCACTGTTTAGCGACCTCTTTAGCGAGGCGCGTGACCTCATCAGAGGCTTTAGCGATGTCTTTAGCGCACTGGATGAGGGCTCTCTTATTCCCGCCGCTGCCCCGGACCAGACGAGACATCTCAGCCATCAGCAGAGCCATGCGCTTCGCCGCACCAATGATGTCATTACCCTGAGCATAATCAACACGGACATTTAATTACAATTAATTATACGTTAATGGAATTCTGCAGTTAGTAATGTGCCATACATATAATCCATGATAATATGGTTGTTTGATCTGTTGTGGTGATTCTATAGATGCTATGGCAACACAACAACTATAGTAATCGATCTGTTGTGGTGATTCATGTTGCTATGGTAATAAAACAACTATAGTAATGATCTGTTGTGATGATTCTATAGTTGCTATGGTAATGAAACAACTATAGTAATTGATCTGTTGAGGTGATTCTATAGTTGCTATGGTAACACAAAAACTATAGTAACTGAACTGTTGCAATAATTCTACAGTATAGTTGCTATGATAATAAAACAACTATAGTAATTGAACTGTTGCGATAATTCTGTAGTTGCTATGGTAATAAAACAACTATAGTAATTGATGTGTTGTGGCGATTCAATAGTTGCTACGGTAATAAAACATCCATAGTATTTGATCTGTTGCGATGATTCTATAGTTGCTATGGTAATAAAACATCTATAGGGACTGAACTGTTGCAATGATTCTATAGTTGCTATGGTAATAAAACATCTATAGTAACTGAACTGTTGCAATGATTTTATAGTTGCTATAGCAATAAAACAACTATAGTAATTGATCTGTTGTGATGATTCTATAGTTGCTATAGTAATAAAGCAACTATAGTAATGGATGTGTTGCTGTGATTCTACAGTTGCTATGGTAATAAAACATCTATAGTAACTGAACTGTTGTGATGATTCTACAGTTGCTATGGTAATAAAACAACTATAGTAATTGATCTGTAGCGGTGATTCTATAGTTGCTATGGCAATAAAACAACTATAGTAATTGATCTGTAGCGGTGATTCTATAGTTGCTATGGCAATAAAACAACTATAGTAATTGATCTGTAGCGGTGATTCTATAGTTGCTATGGCAATAAAACAACTATAGTAATTGATCTGTAGTGGCGATTCTGTAGTTGCTATGGTAATAAAACATCTACAGTATAGTATGATTGATTCTTGATCTGACCTTGCTGGACCACTTGCGGGCCTCGTCGTGGAGCTGTCGTGCGGCCACCATCATGGGCTCGCTGACCATCTCTCCGGCCTGCTGCTCCGGGAACTCCTCGTCCTTCTCCTCGGGCGGTGGAGGTCTGGGTGGAGGAACTTCACCCTCCGGCAGCGGTGGTTTGGGAGGAGCAGCCGTGTCGCTTATCTGAAGGACAACCAGTTTATGTGCTCATACAGGATTTTTTTATCACAGAATTTAATTTAAAAATCTAGCAAATCCCGCTTGCATTTCTGCATTTCCTGCAGATTTTGAGCAGCCTTATTATATGCATTACTGTGATGTAATTAAAACTCACATCAGCCTTAAAATACTGTGTAAGCCGAGTGCATTTAATTGATCACTAAATGCCTAGATGCTTTATAGATTAGAGGTGCCCTATAATGAAAATCTGGGTATATCAAGGCATAGTAGAATAATAAAAGATCAGTATATGGAAATGGGCATACTGTGAGCCTCAGACACCACTGTTTCCTCGTTTTTATGTAAATTCCACTAGTGTAAAACCGCCGAGGACAACGAGCCAATCAGAAGACAAAACAAACTGTGACATGTATGCCTAATTTGGGTTGTTCATCCGGACCTGACGAGCAGCCATGTCATCAAGCTCTGAGATCAGAAAAAAATCATTTATATCGCACCTCATATTGCGTTTGATAAGCAACAACGTTTTCTAGTGAGACAACAATGATAATTTCCCTCCTTAGTTATTTTTAAGCGTACATTTCACTTACTATGTAAGCGGGACTTTGATTTTAAAAACGCGAGCGCCAATTTGACAGCAGGAGGCATGTTTCACTATCGCCTAATGACACAAAATGCAGGATATACAGATTACACATCTTCATCTCCACTCTGAAGAGGCATAAGGTATGTTTAGTTACATCTTTTGTTACTTTATTGTGAAGTTTGATGTGTGTATTTCAACACATGTAGACTGCTGAATCGTGTCAAATCACTCTGCTCAACTGTTATCCGTTCATAGAGAGGTTGATATTATTCCTGGCTGTGTTTTCTTTGACTGTAGCATCAAAATACAATGTGATGCATCTCTATCACTCTCTTTTGTCAAGTTTATATGATAATTTAGTCTTTATCCACGACATATCTGGTGAGCAAGGCTTAAATTGTGCCAGAACACGCCAGATCCGGCACCTCTGAAATCTGATCCGGCACCTCATTTTACTGATCTCCCTTCTCAACTGCCCCGCTCCGCCGTCCGCTGTTCACTTTCTTCAGCGACTCCCCAACCCTCTTCACTTTCGTCCGTGACACCCCTCCGCCATTCAATGCCCCGCCATCTCACGCTCCCCACCCCACCCTCCACTTTCGTACGCGGCACCTCTACATCCTCCGGTAACATGCCGGATCCATTACCCCAATCTGTTCCGGGACCTCGCAATTCACAAATTAAGCACTGCTGGTGAGCAAAATAGGTTAATGTTACTCTGATTGGGTTTATATTTGTCAGTGTTCAGTACATCATGCTGTGTGTGTGTCTGTGATGCTGCGTTCACACCAGACACAGAAGCATCAAGCGCGAGTGATTTACATGTTAAGCCAATGCAAAGATGCGAATAGACATCCTGCGGCGCGATACGCGCGAATGAGGCAGTGCGAGTGACGCGATTCGCGGGAATGAAGCAGCACAAGTTGAGCGGTTTGCACGATTGTTTCGCGCGAAACGCTCAAGTTCAAAAATCCTCCTGCCGACACCGACAACAGTTCATCAAACTGGGCTCAGCTCAGTCAGAAGCACCGCTGAAAGCTTCCATCATCCAGGTTAAGTTTCTGGAGGACTTTATGAGCTCACAGAGCTGGGTGCACCTCTGAAAGGATCTAGTGGACTCAGACACGGCTCCAAACGAATCTGTGTCTATTGCTCAGTGAATTTGACGCGTAAATGAAGCGGATTTGACATGCGAATGAAGCAAGTAAACTCAAAATGTTCACCCGTCTATTTACGCAATAAATTAATTAGCAAATAATATAAATATTATGAACGTAAACATTAGGTGAGAAGGTTACATTGTAACCCGTGTCCTAACAACAAGCTACATGATGAGATTTGCAATAAGCAACGTGGCTGTTTGCTCCAGAAGAAACACGACAGAAATTTAAATACAGCCATTTAGAAGCACAGAATAGTGCACTTACTGCACTCCAACCAAATGATAAGGTTTATAATCTAATTAATACATATTAAACCTCTTTAACATGATTAAATGTAGATGCTGAATAACTGATATGTGTTGGTTTGCACTGTGTCACAGCTCTAGAGTTTAATTTCAGATGGTTTATTTTATTTTCCAGATCTATCTAGATCTTTTTATTACTCAATTATGAATAAAAATGATTATTAATATAGACTTTTTTCTGATTCAAAAAATAACAAAAAAAACCCTCCTTTTTCTCATCTTGCGTGCACGGACCTGCTTGGACAACACTGTAATACATGACATCCGCTCGGCCGGTTGAATACGGTCTAGTTGCAGTAGTTCAAATATTTTAACGGATCCGCAGCTCAAATCAGACCCGAATTTTCAGCATAAAGAGATGATCGGAACTCCACACGGCCTCCGGAGTACTCTCCATTGGAAATGAATGACTTGCGATCTGTCGCTTGTCATTTGCAGTGGAAAGGCGGATTCAAATCAGCCTTTAGGCTCAATAGTCAGGCTGCCTCCTGTCAATCTGGCAACCTGCACTTGCCTGTGTTTTGAACCAGGCATGCAATACATAGTTCAACCACTGGGCGTCAAACTTACATCCTGCACCTTTAATACGTTGCAATGTGTGCTGTGTCTGACCTGCAGGCTCTCCAGGTCTGGAGGTGGAGGAGGGAATTCGGGCTCCTGCGGCTGGAAAGCATCCCTGACTTTAGCCACAGCACCCAGAATCTTAAAACCAGAGTCCAGGAAGCCCCTCTGAAGGCCTGTTCAGGAGAATATTGAGCATAGATTTGATTTTGATCATTGAATTGTTCAGCTCTGAGAGCTACAATTGAGTAAATAAATGTATGCAGGGATTGTTTCATAGTAGAGTAAGACACTGTGTTTATTATACAGTCTATAAGGGATACAGCTGCAGAATACTCACATCAATATAGTTTTTGTGACAATGTACAACAATAATTAATATTTTTACATTACTATGAGAGTTGTGGTAGGCGTAGATGTTAATAAAAGACATTTTAATAGAAAATTGAATAAATAATATGAATAGTACTCAGTATAATTACAGTTTTATACTACTGTGATGGTTGGGTTTAGGGTTGTGGTAGGGGTAGACGTAAATAAATTACAATTAATGGGTAATTTAATAAATAATATGAATAATACATTACTTTTTTACATTACTGTGAGGGTTGGGATGGGGTAGACTTTAATAAAATACAATTAATGAGCAATTTAAATAATACTATAAAAATTTTTGGTAACATCCAGCCACAGCTGTATCCCTTCTAGTAACAATACATAGGTGGCCTAAGTCAAAAACATCTCGATCACACACTTTTTATCTCCATCTTTCATCCTCTGTGTCTCACCTTGGTCCTTTATGTTTGCGGCCACAGCTTTGGCATCCATGACCATTGGAGAGATGGTTCTGCTGAGCTCGTCTGAAGCTGCTTTCACCGTTTCTCTGAACTTCGGGTCCTCTGAGTTTTCAATCTCTCGCTTCGCCACTAGCAGGATCCGATTGGCCCGTCGGGCGATGCTGGTTGCCCCAGCGACAAGCATCTGAGGCTGGTGATTGGTCATGGCCACCTGACACTTATCCAGATCCTTCTTAATGGCGTCTTCTGATGCGGCGAGCAGAGACCTGGTGTCTATGGCTTCATCCACCAGACCTGAGAGACAGAGAGCAGATCAGGCACTTAAAGGAGCTGTGTGGAAGATTTTGACTCTTCTAAACCATGTGTTTACAGATATTTAATTCTGCTTTGAGAATGTGTGCTCTGTGTCAGAATGTCTGTATTTGTTTTGGTGTGTGTGTGACTCCGCCCACTTTTGTATTTTTTATTTAATTTATCTAACATGTTAAATAAATATATATTTCAAATTGCAAGCTATAACATGTAAATTACTGAAGTTTATAAAAATAAAATATATTAAAATAAAATATAAAAAAAATATTAAAACAATTAAATTAAATAATAAATTATAATATAGATAGAAATAATGAATATAAAAGTTATATATATTAACATTATAACAATGTATAAAATTAAATTGCATTGAATAAACTACAAAATAAACACATTTATGCAAATAAATTCAAGTTAAAAATTTATTTTGGTCAGTGTGACTCCGCCCACTTTATTATTATTTAACATAAAAATAAATAGATATTTTTTATTTAATTAACACATTAAATTAAAAAATATATGTTTTAAGACTTCATGCTATACCATGTTAATCACTAAAGTTTATAAAATAAAATAATTACATTAAAATAAAATATGAAAATAAACATAAAATAACTAATTATAATATAGATAGAAATAATATAAAAATATATATGTTTTAAGATTTGATGCTATAACATGTTAATTACGTAAGTTTATTAAAATATATAAAACACAATTAAATTAAATAAACTATAATATAGATATAAATAATGAATATACAAATAATTGAATAAAGCACAAAATAAACTCAAGTACAAAATTCGTTTTGGTCTGTGTGACTCTGCCCACTTTTGTACACTTAAAAAAAATAAATAAATAAATACATATATATATATATATATATATATATATATATATATATATATATATATATATATATATATATATATATATATATATATATATATATATATATATATATATATATATATTTATATATATATAATTTTTAATTAACATATTAATAAGAAATATATATAGATAAGATTTAATGCTATAAAAGGTTAGTTACTGAAGTTCATAAAATAAAATAAATACATTAAAATGAAATAAAATAAAATACTTTTAAAAAATATACAAAAGTAGGTGGAGTCACAAAGACAAAAACAAACAAATTATAATATATATATATATATATAAATAAATAACAAAACATATGAGGTCACCTGTCATTTTCTCCACGTTGTCAATCCACTGGTTCTTCATGGTCTCGAAGTGCTCAAACGCCGCCTGGTTTCCAGGATTCTTCAGCAGGATTCGAGCAGCGGAGATGACCTGCGGGACAGAAGCGTCAGCACACACTCATCTTCAACTTCAGGGTGTATACAGCAATCAGAGAGTGAAATTCAACATCTTTAAAGACTTTCCATGCATTTTAAGACCTCATCGCCACTTTATGTTTCAACCAGTAACATTGGCCACATTTTAACTTACAGTATGAGGCCCACAGCCGGCCTATTGAACGGAGTGGTTCTTTGTTTTCTTTATTGCAGTTATTCGCCTCATTTTCTATTCAATTATGAGGTTTAAATACTGCATTTTGTGACATTTTAAGCATTAATCTTTGCTGGATCAGCTTGTCGGATGGTGATCATAAGCGCACTTTTTCATGTACCAAAAATATTCTCTACAATGTTGTCACACGCACCGGGCTGTACCTGACTGTCTTTATATGTTCTTTTTCTTTTATGTTCTTTTCCTGTTATCTGTTATTATTTCTTTTCCATTTGTATTTGATTTCATGTCATGTAATACTGTGTAATCGTAATGCGCGGGTCAGTTTTTTTCCAAACCTGTAGGTGCCACTTTTATGAAATTATTTGACCCGCCTACCCTGCACCACTGTATCTATTTTACAACCCGCCCGCCCCAAACCCGAACATTAAATAGACATATAGACAGTGTAATGCAAATGAAAAAAAGCCCTTAAATTGGCAACAAGATAGTACGTGTTTTGTGGCTCTCGTGCTTGTATATTTTTTCACACGAGCTGTACTTCACGCAGCTGATACTGCTGTTGTCTCCTGCTGCAACTATTTCTGAAAACCACTTCCAGACAATGTTTCAAACATTAGCCTGAACCTTTTTCTTTTAATGATGTAAATTCCTGACCTCAATTTCTCCCGCACCTCGTCTTCCATCTTCACTTTTATTTCTCCATTTTTGTGGCTGGCAGCAGGAGCTGCTTGACGCTTTCGTGACGTGTTATGTCTCTTCATTTACATTTGAAACATCTCCCGAAACCCCCCTGTTCACTCACTCCCTTTTTTACCCAACTCACACAGAATGGTCATTTCAAAGTATGAATGTTCTAAATCAATCCAAGTGACTTTATCTATCATGTCTGATATCATTTGAAATGTCTCAGTGCGACTGGTATAATAGTCTCATTCCCTCAGTAATAGGCACAATCAAAACAATAGAAATATAACTTCAGGTATCTTTTTAACCACTGCGAAGGGTGTGCCTTTATCTAGGGGCTACTATTCAAATGCCTATAGGCAGAAACTCTTCCACTAAATGCAAACGCCTTTTGTTATTCAACACACCCCTTTCTTCGAGGAGTTTCTTGGTTTGACTACTTAAGGGAAAGTTTGTAAATGTTCGGCGCGATTCTGTACCCAGATTAGCCCATAATGTGAAGCTCTAATGCTCCATGCTCTGTATATTTTGATGTCAGGTATGCATCTTTTGATCTTAGATTTATCTTTGATAATTTGATGCTTTGTATTGATCGTTTATGAATGGACTGAATGAATTGGCATAATACACAGTTATCTGACTAATAAATTGTTGTGTTTTGAATTGTTCAAACAGATCTCATGTTATTATCTCTAGTAGATTATGTTAAGTCCATAACACCACAAACCCCTGTACAGGTTAGTAACAGACTAAAACACGATAGACGGAGCAGCGTGGCACGATATACGATGTTGTTACAGCTCCGACTAACACATTGGCATTAATTCAAGTATACTTGGACTGTAAAAGGCCAATAATGGGTTTTCTATTTAGAACAACAAAGAATTGTTGAGACCAATCTAAATGTGGGTTGGCCTTCATCTACAAACTTATAATACTGTTTAAATCGTATGGTGATTATTCAAAGTGACTAACAGTTTAAGTAAATTGGTCTGCTTGATTATATAGTAATGGTCATGGTATGATTAAATAGCTTTGTTTCAATTTAGTTGATAGCAGATTTATGGAGACCACACAACATATTCTAATCTGAGTAAGTAGGGTTCTGCCTTTTTAGAATAGTGGTTAATCGCCTCTATTTAGTGACCAAGACTGACACGTTTGTGTTTAAGAGATTGTAAACTCGGTACAAGACTCAGGATGTTATAGGAACCCGAATGAACGAGAATAATATACAATAACAAATCGAAGAGAATATTCAATCATGATCTAAAGTAATATTAAGAGAAACAAAATAATCTTATCAATGTTTTATAATTGGAGTCAGATAAAACGAGAATGAATATATTAATATTCTAAACCACCTCATACTAAGATATGAGTTAAATTTAAAGTAAATCAACATTGAGCACTGGAAAGACCGAACATGCAGTGAACCTTCGTCCACCACTAGACACCGTCGTTAGACTAACTGGCTGGACCTTACACATACATAGACTTTTTTATTTTGAAAATGACCCACCCCAACCTACCCCACTAATAAAGTGACAATTTTTTTTACCCGCTCCAAATGGTTACTCGCAAGGTCCGTGGGTTATGAGTAGGGCCACACGGAATCTGCACGTGCAGAATTCTGCAGATTTCCTCAGATTTTTAGCACATCATTAATTCAGTTTATTCAATTAAAGTTACTTATTTACAGTTAATCTAATTGGATTTGCATTTTAAACATTAAAAACAAGTTAAAAAGATATTATTTTTTATTTAACATATTAAGGTTTTAGTTATGAGACTCCCAAAATAATTCCGCAGAAATCTGCAGATTTTTACCAAAATTCTCCGCAGAAATAGCAAAAAACGTCCGAAGATTTCGTCTGGCCCTAGTTATGAGACAACCCGCGCATCATTACTGTCTATCTCTTTGCATAACAATAAAAGAAAAAAATCTCCGAATTTGACTACCAATTTTAAATGCTTTATGCAGACCTGGGGCCTCAAGTACAAATACTTGCGTAGAATTAATACTAAAACATTGCGTACAGACAAAGCTGTAAATGTGCGTACGCAGTAAAAAAATCTGATGTATGAAACACTGCGAACGCGGAATCCCACGCATATTCTCTTTGTACATCCGAATTAATGTGAAACTGAGCGCAAGTACACAAGCGCAAAACCCCTCCCTGCCTTCTCCCTCGTATAAATATGATAATGACTCCACTCTGGCAGAAACGAACAAAAGCGCAATGGCAAAAGCAACCAAGAAGAGAAACTTCACAGAATGTGAATTGGAGGTGCTCCTATTGGAGGTAGACCGGAGAAAAACTGTGCTATTTGCAAGTTTGTCCTCCGGAATTAATAACAAAAGAAAAGAAAAAAATAGAGTGGGAGAGTTTAACTGACATGGTTAACGCAGTGGGGTCTAAACGTTGCACTGTGAACGAATTAAAAAAGAAATGGTCCAATGTAAAGGTGCAGGTTAAGAGGAGAACAGCGGCGCACTGTCAGTGTGGACCGAACAGGCAGGGAACAGGGGATGCTGAACTAACACCCTTTGAGGAGAGACTTGCCTCAATTGTGGGCGACACTTTACTATCTGGAGTAGTATCAGTGTCTGTGGGAGACACAGATGTATTAGAGGAACACTTTGTTAGGGCGGTATAGCAGCACCCCTCTGCTCTTATCAAGGCAGCGCCACCGGCATTTCAGCTGCCCAATCGTTCCCTCTACAACTGACTGAGTGCGAGAATGGACATCACTGTATCTGCGCTCTTGGTCAGTTTTGTGGGTTGTTGAGAGGGGTTAACAGCCACGTCTTTAATGGATAAGCGCGGTCTCCTGATAATAATTACGCTCAATAAAAAAATTAAATAAAAAAAACTTAGCTGGAATAATATCTTTAAATACATCACTCACCAAGAAGCCACCCATCGCCCACCCTGCCACCTTGAAGCCTTCGGATTCGACCACTGACAATGTCCTCTAATAAGGCCAACACTGCCATTGCCATAGACCACAGGTGTCAAACTCAGTTTATGGAGGGCTGGAGCTCTGCACAGTTTAGTTCCAACTCTAATTAATCACACCTGATCAAACTAATTGAGTCCTTCAGGCTTGTTTGAAACCTGCAGGTAAGTGTGTTGAAGCAGTGTTGGAATTAAACTGTGCAGGGCTGCGGCCCTCCAGGATCTGAGTTTGACACCCCTGCCATAGACTAAGGGTTGTATGCATTTGCAAATGCTTTTCTATGTTCTAAATCACATAATTGATTAAAAAAATGTGTCAATGAACCCATTTTATCAGTTATAAATGAATAGCAATGTTTTTCACATGTGTTGGTGCGATACTTTGTAGTGTGCAATTTAACATAACTGCCTCTAGGAGTCGCCAATGGAAATAAAACAAACACACACAAGAAATACACGTACGCCAGACATGAGGTTGGAGCGGACCAACGCACATTCTCACGATAATTTCATTGTTAGTAAATCCAAACATGAGCGTGAAATCTGGCGTACGCAGCGTTGATACATGAGGCCCCTGATCCTGATCTTCTTCATTAGAGGTGTGTGTTGGTGTTTTACCTGCGGCGTCAGGTCTCTGGCTGATTTGACCGCAGCCTGTATGCCCTCCACTGTGCTCTTGTTTGCAGTCCCGACCGCTGCTGCTTTCTCCGCCGTGGCTCCCAGACGACTAGCGTGATTTTCAAAGTTCGAAGCCCGTTCCTCAAACACCTGATCACGACACACCAAGGTTATTTTAGTAAACAAACCTAAAAGAACTGGTTAAATACATTTTCATCAATCAAATGAACTTTATTACTGGACTTAAATAAATGAACTTGATTAACTGAATTAAATGAAGTGTAAGGGCCGGGACACACCAAGCTGAGGCCAAACAACAAGCACCAATGAAATCCAACATAATACAAAATATAACAACTACAAACAACTTCAGTTGACTATAAAAATGCTCTCATTGTTTGTGTGTGTGTGTGTGTGTGTGTGTGTATATAGACAAAAGAATACACTGCCTTATTTACTAGGAATTATCATATTATTATGGTGGCTTGAGAAATGCTAGTAACATGCTAGAAGCATGCTAGAATCATGCTATTAACATGCTAATTCATGCTAGTAACATGCTAATTCATGCTAGAATCTTGCTAGTTACATGCTAATTCGTGCTAGAATCCTGCTAACCACATGCTAATTCATGCTAGAAACATGCTAATTTATGTTAGTAATTGTCTAACAACACCTCAGAATAATTTAGCCGACGCCTAGCAACACCTTAGCAACAACCTAGCAATACCATATCAATGACCTAGTATACCATAGCAACCACCTAGCAACACCTTAGCAACCACCTAGCAATGCCTTAGCAACAACCTAGCAACCGCCTAACAACATCTTAGCAACCACCTAGCAACACCTTATCAACCACCTAATAATGCCTTAGCAACCGCCTAGCAACCACATAGCAACATCTTAGCAACCACCTAACAACCCTTTAGCTACCACCTAACAATGCCTTAGCAACCACCTAGCAACACCTTAGTAACACCCTAGTGACCGCCTAGCAACAACTTAGGAACTACCTAGCAACCACTTAGAACCCCCTAGCAACCGCCTAGCAACAACTTAGCAACTGCCTAGCAACGCCTTAGCAACCACCTAGCAACACCTTAGCAACTGCCTAGCAACCTCTCAGAACACCCTAGCAACCACCTAGCAACACCTTAGCAACCGCCTAGCAACACCTTAGCGAACACCTTAGCAACCGCCTAGCAACACCATAACAACCCACTCAGAACACCCTAGCAACGCCTTAGCAACCATTCAGAACCCCCTCTCAACCGCTGAGCAAGAAACATGCCAATCTACACTAGAAACATGCTAACATATATGTACTTATCTATGCCGACTGTTTCAAACTTCATAAAAACTACCTCAGTTATTCACACTTTAAAACTACTTCAAACTTTCAAACTCTGCTTTCTCAAGCCACCATAAAGTTTGTCCTCAAACTTTAATATCTAGTTTACAAGTTGTTCTTTATTCCTTTGATTACTTCTTACTTCTAAAATGTAAGTCGATTAGGATCCAAGCATGCGGCCAATTATTATTATTATGTGTGTGTGTGTGTGTATATGACTCTGTATGTGTGCATGTGTGTGTCTGTCTGCATGTGGTCACCTCTTCTCTGTTGGGAGCGTCTGAAGGAGCCGTCGCCGCTACAGCCAGTAGTTTGATTGGAGTGGTGGTGTCGCTGAAGATGTCGGACACTTCCTGCGTCATGGCGTCCTGCATCTTACCCTCCAGCTCCTAAAACACATTTCAACATTTCATCTGATGCTTTTCAAGGAGATACAAAACAGTAGTGACAATAAGGGGACAACATCATAGAGGAATGATATAAGAAAAGCTCCTCTCTCACACACACACACACACAGGTATGCACACACAGGTATGCACACACACACACACAAATTATTTTCATATTTTTATAAGATGTCTCACCAAAACTGCATTCACAAATATAGTAAGTACACTTTTTATATTTATTTAGAAATCAGCTGTTTAGGATTGGAGGAACAATTAATGAATATACTATTGATACGTAAATCATTAATAAGGAATTATTTATTTGCATTCATCTGTAATATATATATATATATATATATATATATATATATATATATATATATATATATATATATATATATATATATATAAATATATATATATATATATATATATATATAAATAGCTCAAGTGTAATATTATTTATTAAATTAGATATTAAATTGGTTTATGCAGGTTTATTTACTCTCTTTTTAATGAATAATATATGAATAAATATGTGAATTGTGAAATTTGCACTATGTATTGTACGTGTATAAGTATATGTTATGCATGTTTCATTGTGACATGTACTGCAATTAAAATGGAATATACAAATAGTGAATATAAGTTAGATTTAAAGCTGAATTATTTTATCTTAAAGAGCCCCTATTATGGGTTTTTGAAAATCACCTTCCATGTAGTGGAGAGTTCCACAGCTCTTAGTGAAGTGAAATATCCAGCTAAAGCTTAAATCTGAAAGTGGACAGTTTTTAAAACTATTGATTCATCTATTAAAGAGTCGACTCATAGTGGTTTAAATGAATCGTCTTGATAATGAGTCTTCAACCGATTGGGCGTGACGTCGTTACGAAACATTATGGTTGCGCGCGCAGACCCGGCAAGATTCAAATCCTGGATATTATTGGAGTCGTTCAGAAATCTGCACGCTTACAATGGGCGATCTATCACTGCACAGCTCATGCATTAAGTTTCTTCCTCTATCTTGTAATGGACAGACAATACACCAGGGGTGCGGGCAAAATAAGGACAAATTATTAGGTACACTGGCAGGCTGCTGCACGCTGGGCTTCGGGCTTGTGAGCAGCAATGAAAAGGCTTGCGGAGGGAGAGATAGCTTGTCAGAGGACAGAGGATGCTACAACCTCCCGGCTGGGGATGTGATCGTTTGGAAAAGCAGAGTACAGGTAAGCCATGAGAAAATATAGCAGTTCATGGACGAGGTGCCACAGCAATGATTGCAAATAGAAATGATCTACATGTTTTGTTACTAGTAACCGCGTGTACTCTTTATATTGTCATATCACGTTGAAAAGGCGATGCGTGCTGCTTTGTTTATGAATTTAAATGTGTTTGTGAGCTTGTTTCACTAATGTTTGTCGTTGCTATGGCCACTGTTAGCTGATCCTGCACACGTGCAGTGGTCAAGGTTCAGAATAGTTCAGCTTTTACTGCTGTGTGGATTAAAACTGAATGTGTGTCATACTTAACAAGAGCAATATGCTAGTGTTTAACTGCACTGCTTCTCAACACTGTTCTCACGGGTACTGTTTACTGTGGTGTTAGTAAGCTGAAGCGTGTTTCGGGCGTCCGCTGCGATCGGATCCTATACCAATGTTTGCAACCGAGGGCTTGATAAACCACGCTGGGCATTTTACTGTCTCACGCTGAACGCTGTCGACCAATCGCAACAGGCTGTCATCGGTCCAATCAGCGCAGATTAGCTTCGCGCTAAGGGGTTTGGGAACAAATGAATCGCTGAACAATTCATATGGGAGTCGCTGGGATAATTAGGTAAAAATAAATGCAGATTATAAGACCATGGAAGTGTTTTTTGACCTTGCATGCAGATCAGTATGTTGTTGGAGACCCATAAAACCCAAATATGACCCTTTTTAATGTGTAATAAGGGCTCTTTAAATTTCTCCTGCAGTGTCAAATGATCCCTCAGAAATCTCCTCAATATGATGATGAAAATAGTTGTGATGTCACCATTATTTTTCAGAACCCTTTTATTTATAGTAAGTTCAAAAGAACACGTATGATAGATTTTTGCAACTTTGTCGAGTAAAAATATTGATTTCATATTCGATGAGTGCTGATTATCACCTTATTAGAGTGCTATTTATCATGAGAAAGATTCTTCTTCACTCTCCTGCAGATGGCGCTCTTTACCTCATCAATCTCCTTAGGATTGGAGGAACAATAATGAATATACTATTGATACATAATTCATTGATATGGAATTATTTATTTATCTATGCATTCATCTACTATATATATATATAGCACAAGTGTAATATTATTTAGATATTAAACTGGTTTATGCAGGATTTATTTTCTCTTTTTGATAAATAATATACTTATAATTATGTGATGTGTATAAGATGTGTATGTTTTAATGGGAATTTTACTGGAATTTAAATTGAATATAAAAGCTGAATATAAATAAGGCTCAATGCTAAATTTTTATTCTTAAATTTCTCCTGCAGTGTCAAATGATCCCTCAGAAATCTCCTCAACATGATGATGAAAATAGTTGTGATGTCACCATTATTTTTCAGAATGCTTTGATTTATAGTAAGTTCAAAAGAACACATATGACAGATTTTTGCAAATTTGTCGAGTAAAAATACTGATTTCATGATCGATGAGTGCTGAATATCACCTTATTAGAGTGCTATTTATCATGAGAAAGATTCTCCTTCACTCTCCTGCAGATGGCGCTCTTTACCTCATCAATCTCCTTAGGATTGGAGGAACAATAATGAATATACTATTGATACATAATTCATCGATATGGAATTATTTATTTATCTATGCATTCATCTACTATATATATATATATATAGCACAAGTGTAATATTATTTAGAAATTAAATTGGTTTATGCAGGATTTATTTTCTCTCTTTTTGATAAATAATATATTTATGTGATGTGTATAAGTATGTCTGTATGTTATGCATGTTTTAATGTGAATTTTACTGGAATTAAAATTGAATATAAAAGGTGAATATAAATAAGACTCAATGCTGAATTATTTTATCTTAAATTTCTCCTGCAGTGTCAAATGATCACTCAGAAATCTCCTCAACATGATGATGAAAATAGTTGTGATGTCACCATTATTTTTCAGAATCCTTTGATTTATAGTTCAAAAGAACACATATGACAGATTTTTGCAACTTTGTCGAGTAAAATAATTTATTTCATATTCGATGAGTGCTGAGTATCACCTTATTATGGCTCATTTCCACTGAGTGGTACAGTACGGTATGGTACGGTTCAGGTCGGTACGGGTCACCTTTATCAGGCTTGCGTTTACACTACCAAGGGTACCTTTTGGTGGGTGTGGTGTACGACAGAAAGTTTAAGTCGACGTCATTTTTGCTTGAGAAAATGTCTACAGTAAAGCTGTACAGATCGTTCACATCATATGAGAAGCACTTCTCACAAAACAGAGGCTTTATACATATTAATACTTGTTTATAAATGTTTATTACTAACCTTTATGAACATGATTTGATTATAACTGCAGATCAATGATCGTCTGCAATTATACAAAATAAATAAATATATGAACACATACAGACCCTTACAGTCCTCGATATGTTACCAATTACAGAAAAACTACACACAGCATACATTTAGTCCTTATTTAGGTTCAAAAACAACACGCAACATAGCCCACAGTCAGAGCAAACCTCTCATCGGTGTCTGTAATATTCACCAGCACATGTTAGAGAGAAATTCTGTCATTCAGAGTTCATAATAGTCCAATAGGCGATGGTAAACTTGGCAGTTTGTTCATGATTCAGGATGCTGAAACTATTTGCTCCTGTTTTGTCAGACTTCTCCTTTTTTGGCGATTCACTCTCACGTTTGTCCTTTTCTTTCTGAATGGATCAGATGTCAAAGACGCTTCATTAATCTCACACACGTTATTATCATCAGCTCAAGAAGTTCGTTATATCAAATATAGACTCGATCGTGAGCTCCCTGGAGAAAGTGAAACCGCTCCCACTTTTAGACGGCCTCGTAAAGCAACAACAGCACACGGCAGATTTTGTTCTTCTTGGCTTTGTGGCTGTACATCAAGACAACGACAAAGTTTATTTGATGCTCGGGTCATCCATGGCTCCTTATTATATAGTATTTCCATGTAATATCTCGGCTTAAAAAACATGGCAGTTCCTTTGTTTTCATTCTGGCTAGCTCCAAGAGCTCGTGACATATCTCTGTAACCAATCAGCGTTCAGCTGCGCGAGTAGCTCCACCTTTTGGTATGCTTTCTAGTGTTTTGCACCCCGAAAGGGTGCCGAAACAGTGGTACGGTACGGTTTGGTTCGGTACGCTTTTTGACAGTGGAAACGGCCATAAAAGCGTAGAACCGTACCATACCGAACCACTCAGTGGAAACGGGGCATTAGAGTGCTATTTATCATGAGGAAGATTCTCCTTCACTCTCCTGCAGGTGGCGCTCTTTCCCTCATCAATTTCCGTACAGTACGCGTTTCCTCTGAATATGAGGTTGGATGGTTGCTTTGAAGCTTAGCATGCATTTATTTTAACAGATTTGCAATAAAGATCTACAATAAAGTGAATATTTTCTGCACTTCAAATTCATCTTTTTTACATCAAATGCCGTATTTTAGTAAGTTTATGATGGTTGTTATGCCATAATTTAATGAATTGTGTTCATTTTCTACTCCTTCTGTGAACTTAAAGGGTCACGAAACACCAAAACACATGTTTTGAGCTGATGACAGTCATAGATGTGTCTCACGCTGCTATAAACACTATTAGGACACATGTATTGCACTAACAAGTGAAAATTGGTTGTTTTTGTGTTATTTCGAGCAAATTCATTCTTCGTGTTTGAAAAAAAAATTTTAAGCTGCGTCACAGCGATGAGATCCTTGTGTAAATTCCAGTGTGTAGACTGGATGTCTGTACCGGCGGGTACAAAGTGACATCATTGAGTTTTCATCATTAACTCATGAGAAAGACTTGGTTTAAACCAATCAGCGCGCTCTATTGTGTATGAGGTGCAACTTCATTAATATGCATGATAGTTTCGAAGACTGTTTTACCTGTTACAGTGTTTAGAGACGCCACAATGTGTTGCTAACCGTATTTAAAACAAGTGGAAGTAGAAGAATTGTTTGGAGACACGGGTCGTCAGAGTTGCGTTTGTAAATGTGCCAAAGCCAAAGTTTTGATTCCATTTCCCCTTGATGAGACCACAGCTCACGTGTGGATTACAGTGGTCTGCTAACACGCGACAGAAATATGTTTGTAAGGAACTTTTTTTACCCGAGAGCTTTTCGCATCTGGAAATGGTGAAATCCTGATTCGCCGCTCGACTCCTTTTTTAAAAAACAATGCAGTTGGTGTTGATTGTCCTGTCTCTACAGATTTGGTAAGTGTGTGATCAATGTTCGCTTGATACAGTACACTTCTGCTGCTGCACCTTTGAGACAGATGTGTGGATGACTTGCACTTAAAAACGCTGTTACCGTCTAAAATAATTTCCGAAATACAGCTAAAAATTATTTTTTAAATAACAAATCTAAAATGAAAATGTATAATAAAAATATTACTAAATATTATTGAAAATAAATAATAATGGGAGCAGGTACCAGGTAAGCCCGTCATGCTAAAAATGTACACATTAATCGAACAGGGACAGTTCTCATTAATCAACAGCACACAATGGACAATGTTCCTCCACTTGACAAACTCACCCTCCACTTGTCCCAAACCTGTTTGGCTTTGGCCCAATCCCAATTCTACTCCTTAGCCCTCCCCATTTGTCCCAATTCTCTTTAGCTTGTAGGCGCAGGGCTAAGGGGAAGGGCTAGATACCTCTTCCAACGGAGATTTTTCAGGACCACACTCGAAACCAAGAGATAAGAAAATAACACAAAAGGAATAACTACAGCAGTCGCCATCGTCTGATCTCATATGAAGCAAGAGATCCCGATGACATATGATGACGTGTGCAGGTGCTGTATCGGTGTCCCATTTCTTAGGGGTAAATTTTGAAGCACTTCCCCTTCACACTCGGTTTAAAGGGCCAAGGGAAAGAGGAAGGGGTACAAAAATAGAATTTGATTGGGCTTTTCTTTCTTCTGTTGAACACAAGATGTTTAGATAAAAACAGTAACCCTTGAATTTCATAGCAGGAAAAACAAATACTATGGAAGTCAATGGTTACCAGCTTTCTTCAAAATATCTTGTGTCCAACAGAATAAAGAAACTCATAATGGCTTGCAAGCACTTGAGAAAGAGTAAACAGTGAGTAAATTAAAAATGTTTGTGTGAACTATCCCTTTAAGAGATGATCATGTAAAGGGGCTGAAATGACAGAAAGCCTTCCTAAAAGGTAATGTGTGTGTTGTCTTACTTTGAGTGTGTGCTGCAGCTGCTGAGCGATGGCGCGGGCCTGTGGACTGTCTCCTTCTCCACGAGCTGCCAGCTCCGCCAGCTGCGCCATCAGGTGTTCAACCTGCTCACATTTACCCAGCAGCTCTTGGCGCTGCGCCGCCGGCAGAGCATTGGCCAGACGACGACCCTCCGCCAGCAGACCGCGGATGGCAGCCTGACCTGAACACACACACACACACACACACACACACATGTACACATAAATGCACATGCACAGCTGAAGATTTCCTCTAATCGGATGCACAGCTGAAGATTTCCTCTAATCGGATGGATGGATGGATGGATGGATGGATGGATGGATGGATGGATGGATGGATGGATGGATGGATGGATGGATGGATGGATGGATGGATGGATGGATGGATGGATGGATGGATGGATGGATGGATGGATGGATGGATGGATGGAATGAAAGACATAGAATGATGGATGGATGGATGGAATGATAGATAGAATGATGGATAAATGGATGGATGGAATGATAGATACATAGAATGATGGATGAATGGATGGATTGATGGAATAATAGACACACAGAATGATGGATGGATGGGTGGAATGATAGATATATAGAATGATGGATGGAATTATAGATATATAGAATGATGGATGGATGGATGGAATGACAGATGGAATGATGGATATATAGACTGATGGATGAATGGATGGAATGATAGATATATAGAATGATGAATGGACGGATGAATGGATGGATGGAATGACAGATATATAGGATGGATGATGGATGGATGGACGAAAGATATATAGAATGATGGATGGATCGAATGATAGATATATAGAATGATAGATGGATGAACTTCCTAAATGGATGGATGGATAAATAGGATGGATGGAATGATAGATGTATAGAATGATGAATGGATGGATGGATAGATGGATGGATGAAATAATAGATATAAAGAATGATGAATGGATGAATGGATGGATGGAATGATAGATATATAGAATGATGAATGGACGGATGAATGGATGGATGGATGGAATGACAGATATATAGGATGGATGATGGATGGATGGACAAAAGATATATAGAATGATAGATGGATGGAATGATAGATATATAGAATGATGGATGGGTGGATGGATGGAATGATAGATGGAATGATGGATATATAGATTGATGGATGGACGGATGAATGGATGGATGGATGGAATGACAGATATATAGGATGAAGGATGGATGAACTTCCTAAATGGATGGATGGACGGATGGAATGATAGATATATAGAATGATGGATGGATGGATGAACTTCCTAAATGGATGGATGGACGGATGGAATGATAGATATATAGAATGATGGATGGATGGATAAACTTCCTAAATGGATGGATGGATAAATAGGATGGATGGATGGAATGATAGATGTATAGAATGATGAATGGATGGATAAACTTCCTAAATGGATGAATGGATAAATAGGATGGATGGATGGAATGATAGATGTATAGAATGATGGATGGATGGATAAACTTCCTAAATGGATGGATGGATAAATAGGATGGATGGATGGAATGATAGATGTATAGAATGATGAATGGATGGATAAACTTCCTAAATGGATGAATGGATAAATAGGATGGATGGATGGAATGATAGATGTATAGAATGATGAATGGATGGATGGATAGATGGATGGATGAAATAATAGATATAAAGAATGATGAATGGATGGATGGAATGATAGATATATAGAATGATGAATGGACGGATGGATGAATGGACGGACGGATGGAATTATAGATATATAGGATGGATGATGGATGGATGGACGAAAAATATATAGAATATGGATGGATGGAATGATAGATATATAGAATGATGGATGGATGGTATGATAGATATATAGAATGATGAATGGACGGATGAATGGATGGATGGAATGACAGATATATAGGATGGATGATGGATGGATGGACGAAAGATATATAGAATGATGGATGGATGGAATGACAGATATATAGAATGATGGATGGATGAACTTCCTAAATGGATGGATGGATAAATAGGATGGATGGAATGATAGATGTATAGAATGATGAATGGATGGATGGATAGATGGATGGATGAAATAATAGATATAAAGAATGATGAATGGATGGATGGAATGATAGATGTATAGAATGATGAATGGATGGATGGATGGATGGATGGATGGATGAATGAAATAATAGATATAAAGAATGATGAATGGATGGATGGAATGATAGATATATAGAATGATGAATGGACGGATGGATGAATGGACGGATGGATGGAATGATAGATATATAGAATGATGAATGGACGGATGGATGAATGGACGGATGGATGGAATTATAGATATATAGGATGGATGATGGATGGATGGACGAAAAATATATAGAATATGGATGGATGGAATGATAGATATATAGAATGATGGATGGATGGAATGATGGATGTATAGAATGATGGATATATAGAATGATGGATGGATGGATGAACTTCCTAAACGGATGGATGGATACATAGGATGGATGGATGGATGGAATGATAGATGTATAGAATGATGAATGGATGGATGGATGGATGGATGAAATAATAGATATAAAGAATGATGAATGGATGGATGAATGGATGGATGGATGAAATAATAGATATAAATAATGATGAATGGATGGATGGATGGATGGATGGATGGATGGAATGATAGATATATAGAATGATGAATGGACGGATGAATGGATGGATGGAACGATAGATATATAGGATGGATGGATGGATGGAATGATAGCTATATAGAATGATGAATGGACGGATGGATGAATGGATGGATGGATGGAATGATAGATATATAGGATGGATGATGGATGGATGGATGAAAGATATATAGAATGATGGATGGATGAACTTCCTAAATAGATGGATGGATGGATAGAATTAAATATATATATATTTATTTTATTTTAGCTTGGCCGGATTTTTGTTTGATTATTGCCACATCAGCAACTTCATGCTATATCATGCCAAGATCAATACAGATAAAAACATATTACATAATAATAACTTCCTAAACCAGTAAATATGATATAAAAATAAAAATAAATAAATAAAAGTTACAAAAATGTACGTTAAAAATATTTCAGTGTTTTTTTTAATAAATAAATTAACATTTTAGCTTGGCTGAAATAAGAGCATTTGTTTATTAATATTATCAGCCCCCTAAAGATTTTAGGCTATAGAAACAAACCACTGTTGTCCAATTCATACATTAATATATATTTAATATAGCTTTTAACATTTTTTTGCCCCTTCAAATCTCACCAAACAAAACCAAACCAATAGATTGTAGAGAGTGTGATGTGTGCGTCTCTCTCACCGACGCCACTGTCGTCCAGCGTGGGGTTGTCAATCCAGCGGCCGGCCTGCTCCATCTTTCCGGCCAGATGAACGGCTGCTTTAGCCGGTCGAGTGTTGGCCACCGCTTTACTGGTTTTAGACTGCAGGTTCTGCAGAGCCGTGGCGATCTGCTTAGCCAGAGCTCGAGCCTCTGGAGTATCGCCTTTACCTCTGAACACACACACACACACACAAGGGAAAATTAGAGATCAAGATCATTCATGAACATAAACACGGCTGGTCCACATGTGCCATTATAGACACACTCAAGCAGGAGCAAAAAAATTAATTATAAAAATGACACGTATTTAACCATGGTAAATGTGTGGAACTTCTGTGGAATAGATAGAGTAACGGTGTCAGGAAAACCCACACATCTGACTAACATCTCCCGACATCTGAACAAGAGTTGCTAAACTACAAGCAAACAGTCGACAGTCAAACAATGAACAGCAGGAACAGAACATAATCACAATACTCCACAGTTTCCATCCAGGAAAACAGTGTGGAGGTGTTCAGCTTCCCAGCGCTTGAAAGTGTTTTAGGAAGTTTCAGAGGGTATAATAACACGTGTCTCAGAGTGTTTCAGTTTGTTTTGTGCCGTTTCGGAAGGTGTATTGTGCGTTTCCAAGTGTTTCAGAGAGTATGTTGGAGTGTTTCAGAGTGGATAGGTGTGTTTTGATGCATTACAGAGTGTTTCAGGGTGTTTCAGGGGTGTTTTGTGGTGTTTTGGTGTGTTTCAGAGTGTATCAGGGCGTTTTGGTGTGTTTCAGAGAGTACAATGGGCTGTTTCAGAGTGTATCATGGTGTTTTGGTGTGTTTCAGAGAGTATAATGGGCTGTTTCAGAGTGTATCAGGGTGTGTTTTGGTGTGTTTCAGAGAGTATAATGGGCTGTTTCAGAGTGTATCGGTGTGTTTTGGTGCGTTTCAGAGAGTTTAATAGGCTGTTTCAGAGTGTATCAGGGTGTTTTGGTGTGTTTCAGAGAGTATAATGGGCTGTTTCAGAGTGTATCGGTGTGTTTTGGTGCGTTTCAGAGAGTTTAATAGGCTGTTTCAGAGTGTATCAGGGCGTTTTGGTGTGTTTCAGAGAGTATAAAGGGCTGTTTCAGAGTGTATCAGGGTGTTTTGGTGTGTTTCAGAGAGTATAAAGGGCTGTTTCAGAGTGTATCAGGGTGTTTTGGTGTGTTTCAGAGAGTATAAAGGGCTGTTTCAGAGTGTATCAGGGTGTTTTGGTGTGTTTCAGAGAGTATAATGGGCTGTTTCAGAGTGTATCAGGGTGTTTTGGTGCGTTTCAGAGAGTTTAATAGTCTGTTTCAGAGTGTATCAGTGTGTTTTGGTGTGTTTCAGAGAGTTTAATAGGCTGTTTCAGAGTGTATCAGTGTGTTTTGGTGCGTTTCAGAGAGTTTAATAGGCTGTTTCAGAGTGTATCATGGTGTTTTGGTGTGTTTCAGAGAGTTTAATAGGCTGTTTCAGAGTGTATCAGTGTGTTTTGGTGCGTTTCAGAGAGTTTAATAGGCTGTTTCAGAGTGTATCAGGGGTGTTTGGTGTGTTTCAGAGAGTATTATGGGCTGTGTTCAGAGTGTATCAGGGTGTTTTGGTGTGTTTCAGAGAGTATAATGGGCTGTTTCAGAGTGTATCAGGGTGTTTTGGTGCGTTTCAGAGAGTATAATGGGCTGTTTCAGAGTGTATCAGTGTGTTTTGGTGTGTTTCAGAGAGTATCAGGGCGTTTTGGTGTGTTTCAGAGAGTATAAAGGGCTGTTTCAGAGTGTATCAGGGTGTTTTGGTGTGTTTCAGAGAGTATAATGGGCTGTTTCAGAGTGTATCAGGGTGTTTTGGTGCGTTTCAGAGAGTTTAATAGGCTGTTTCAGAGTGTATCAGTGTGTTTTGGTGTGTTTCAGAGAGTTTAATAGGCTGTTTCAGAGTGTATCAGTGTGTTTTGGTGCGTTTCAGAGAGTATAATAGGCTGTTTCAGAGTGTATCATGGTGTTTTTGGTGGTGTTTCAAGAGAGTTTAATTAGGCTGTTTCAGAGTGTATCAGTGTGTTTGGTGCGTTTCAGAGAGTTTAATAGGCTGTTCGAGTGTATCAGGGTTGTTTTGTGTGTTTCAGGAGTATAATGGGCTGTTTCAGAGTGTATCGGTGTGTTTTGGTTGCGTTTCAGAGAGTTAATAGGCTGTTTTCCAGAGTGTATCAGGGCGTTTGGTGTGTTTTCAGAGAGTATAAAGGGCTGTTCAGAGTGTATCAGGGTGTTTTGGTGTGTTCAGATAGTATAAAGGGCTGTTTCAGAGTTGTATCAGGGTGTTTTGGTGTGTTTTCAAGAGAGTATAATGGGCTGTTTCAGAGTGTAATCAGGTGTTTTTGGTGCGTTCAGAGGGTAACAAATGGGCCTGTTTCCAGAGTGTAATTGGTGTGTTTTGGTGCATTTCAGAGGGTATAATGGGCTGTTTCATCACGAGTGTATCGGTGTGGGTTTTTGTTTGCGTTTCAGATGGTTTATTAGCTTTTTCAGAGTGTATCAGGGTGTTTTGGTGTGTTGTTTCATCAGAGAGTAATAGGGCTTTTTCTAAGAGTGTATCAGGGTGTTTTGGTGTGTTCAGAGGTTATAATGGGCTGTTTCAGAGTGTATCAGGGTGTTTTGGTGTCGTTTCAGAGAGTTTAATAGGGCTGTTTCAGAGTGTATCAGGGTGTTTTGGTGTGTTTCAGAGAGTATAATGGGCTGTTTCAGAGTGTATCAGGGTGTTTTGGTGTGTTTCAGAGAGTATAATGGGCTGTTTCAGAGTGTATCAGGGTGTTTTGGTGCGTTTCAGAGAGTATAATGGGCTGTTTCAGAGTGTATCAGTGTGTTTTGGTGTGTTTCAGAGAGTATCAGGGCGTTTGGGTGTTTCAGAGATTATAAAGGGCTGTTTCAGAGTGTATCAGGTGTTTTGGTGTGTTTCAGAGAGTTATAATGGGCTGTTGCAGAGTGTATCAGGGTTTGTTGGTGGCGTTTCAGAGAGTTTAATAAGGCTGTTTCAAGAGTGTATCAGGGTGTTTTGGTGTGTTTCAAGAGAGTACATGGGCTGTTCAGAGTGTATCAGGTGTGTTTTGGTGCGTTTTCAGAGAGTTTAATGGGCTGTTTCAGAGTGTATCAGGTGTTTTGGGGTGTTTCAGAGAGTTTAATAGGGCTGTTTCAGAGTGTATCAGTGTGTTTTGGTGCTGTTTCAGAGAGTATTAATAGGGCTGTTTCAGAGTGTATCAGGGTGTTTTGGTGTTGTTTCAGAGAGTATTATGGGCTTGTTTCAGAGTGTATCAGGGTGTTTTGGTGTGTTTTCAGAGAGTATAATGGGCTGTTTCAGAGTGTATCAGGGTGTTTTGGTGCGTTTCAGAGAGTATAATGGGCTGTTTCAGAGTGTATCAGTGTGTTTTGGTGTGTTTCAGAGAGTATCAGGGCGTTTTGGTGTGTTTCAGAGAGTATAAAGGGCTGTTTCAGAGTGTATCAGGGTGTTTTGGTGTGTTTCAGAGAGTATAATGGGCTGTTTCACGAGTGTATCAGGGGTGTTTGTTGGTGCGTTTCAGAGAGTTTAATAGTCTGTTTCAGAGTGTATCAGTGGTTTTGGTGGTGTTTCAGAGAGTTTAATAGGCTGTTTCAGAGTGTATCAGTGTGTTTGGTGCGTTTCAGAGAGTTTATATAGGCTGTTTCAGAGTGTATCATGGTGTTTTGGTGTGTTTCAGAGAGTTTTAATTAGGCTGTTTCAGAGTGTATCAGTGTGTTTTGGTGTGTTTCAAGAGAGTTAATAAATAGGCTGTTTCAGAGTGTATCAGGGTGTTTGGTTGCGGTTACAGAGAGTTTTAATAGCTGTTTCAGAGTGTATCAGGGTGTTTTGGTGTGTTTCAGAGAGTTTAATAGGCTGTTTCAGAGTGTTATCAGGGTTTGTTTGGTGCGTTTCAGAGGTTTAATAGGCTGTTTCAGAGTGTATCGGGTGTTTTGGTGTGTCTTCAGAGAGTATTAATGGGCTGTTTCAGAGTGTATCAGGGTGTTTTGGTGTGTTTCAGAGAGTATAATGGGCTGGTTTCAGAGTTGTATCATGGTGTTTGTTTTGTGTGTTTCAGAGAGTTTAATAGGCTGTTTCAGAGTGATCAGTGGTTGTTTTGGTGTGGTTTCAGAGAGTATAATGGGCTGTTTCAGAGTGTATCGGTTGTTTTGGTGTGCGTTCAGAGAGTTTAATGGCTGTTTCAGAGTGTATCGGTGTGTTTTGGTGTGTTTCAGAGAGTATTATGGGCTGTTTCAGAGTGTATCAGGGTGTTTTGGTGTGTTTCAGAGACTATAAAGGGCTGTTTCAGAGTGTATCGGTGTGTTTTGGTGCGTTTCAGAGGGTATAATGGGCTGTTTCAGAGTGTATCGGTGTGTTTTGGTATGTTTCAGAGAGTTTATAGCAGGCTTTCAGTGCGTTTCAGGGTGTTTGAGAGTGTTCGGGGTGTTTCAGTGCTTTTCAGAGTGTGTTTGGCTGTTTCTGTGCATGATAATCATCCACTTTTTGATACAGATCAAGCCTGTGCAAGCTCCTTTAGTGCAAGATTAATTTCAACCCCGGTGTTACAGAGAAAGATACAGGAAGTCATTTTTACTAAGAGTGATCAGATTTTATAACCAAAGTCATACCAGATTAATTGTGCTGAATTGTAATAGTTATTAGATATGGACAAGTGTTTACTCGTTGTTTTTGGAACTAAGGTGTGCAGTATGAATGAATTTTATTATTGTTTTTATATATCTAACTTATTTTATCTATTTTTAGTATGGAAAGCTCTGCTGTGACATGAATTACCCTTTGGGGATTAATAAAGTCAAACAAACAAACAAACAAACAAACAAACAAACAAACAAACACTGTGTTTCAGAGTTTTTTGGGGTATTTCAGGTTATTTCAGAATGTTTTAGGGTGTTTAGATGCATTTTGGGGGTTTTCAGAATGTTTTGGGGTGTTCTGAGTGTGTTTCAGAGAGTATACTGGGGTGTTTCAGAGTGTTTAGGGGTATTTCAGGGTACTTCAGTGTGTTTTGTGGTGTTTTTGTGTGTTTTGGGGATGTTTCAGCGTGTTCGGGGTGTTCTGAGTGTGTTTTAGAGAGTACATTGGAGTGTTTCAGAGTGTTTTGGTGTATTACAGGGTACTTTAGAGTGATTTGAGGTGTTTCTGAGTGTTTTGGAGTGTTTCAGAGTGTTTTGGGGTGTTCTGAGTGTGTTTCAGAGAGTATATTGGTGTGTTTCAGTGTGTTTTGGTGTGTTCTGGGGTGTTTCAGAGTGTTCTGAGTGTGTTTCAGAGAGTATACTGGGGTGTTTCGGAGTGGTTTGGGGTATTTAAGGGTGTTTTGTGGTGTTTCTGTGTGTTTTGGGGATGTTTCAGAGTGTTTAGGGTGTTTTGAGTGTGTTTCAGATAGTATATTGGGGTGTTTCAGAGTGTTTAGGGGGGTGTTTCTGAGTGTTTTTAGGTGTTTTCAGAGTGTTTTGGGGTGTGTTTCAGAAAGTATATTGGGGTGTTTTAGTGCGTTTTGGGGTGTTTAAGATAGTATATTGGGGTGTTTGAGTCTGTTGGGGTGTTTCAGAGTGTATCAGGATGTTTTGGGGTGTTTCAGTGTTCTGGGGTGTTTCTGTGCATTTCAGAGTTTTTCAGGGTGTTTTGTTGTGTTTCAGGGTGTTCAGGGTGTACTTACGCTCTCCTGAGCTCGGCCAGTTTCCCGCTGAGCGCTGCGATCTCGCTCATGCTGCGCAGGATATCCTCCCGCTCTTTGGGATCTTCACACAGATCTGCAATCTTCCTGGCTTCCCCCAAAAGAGCCCTGATGTTATCCTCTCCCTCTGGGCCACCATGAGGATCCGCCAGCCAGCTCTGAAAACACACACACCCTATAAACACCCCTTCATCTGAACTGGGACGTGTCTCAAACCATTCCCGTCCTGTCACCTGAGCCGCGTCAATCCTCTTAGCGATGGCCTGTTTGGAGCCGGTCATTGCCTCCAGTTTACGAGCTGCATTTTCCACTTTCATTGTCAGGACGTCCAGACCCTGAGAGACCTGCTGGGCTTTCTGCATGGTCACTGGATTCGCACCCTGACCCCTGCGCAGGACACAAATCACAGTCATACAAACAATAAATTAAAGTAAAGCAACGTAAAGTTGTTCTGTAAGTAAAGTAAAGAAGTAAAGTAAAGAAGTAAATTAAAGTAAAGAAGCAAAGTAAAGAAGTGAAGTAGTTCTGTGAGTAGTAAAGTAGTAAGTAAAGTAAAGAAGTAAAGTAGTAAAGTAATAAAGTAAAGAAAGTAAAGTAGAATAAAGTAGTAAATTAAACTAGTAAAGTAGTAAAGTAGTAAAGTAAAGCAGTAAAGTGGTAAAGTAAAGAAGTAAAGCAGTAAAGTAAAGATGTAAAGTAAAGAAGTAAAGTAGTAAAGCAGTAAAGTAAAGATTTAAAGTAAAGAAGTAAAGAAGTAAAGAAGTAAAGCAGTAAAGATGTAAAGTAAAGAAGTAAAGTAAAGAAGTAAAGTAGTAAAGCAGTAAAGTAAAGAAGTAAAGTAAAGAAGTAAAGTAAAGAAGTAAAGTTGTTCTGTAAGTAAAGTAGTAAAATAAAGAAGTAAAGTAGTTCTGTAAGTAAAGAAAGTAAAGTAGTAAAGTAAAGTAAAGAAGTAGTAAAGTAGTGAAGAAGTAAAGTAGTAAAGTAATAAAGTAAAGAAGTAAAGAAAGTAAAGTAGAATAAAGTAGTAAAGTAAAGTAGTAAAGTAGAATAAAGTAGTAAAGTAAAGAAGTAAAGTAAAGAAAGTAAAGTAGTAAAGTAAAGAAGTAAAGAAAGTAAAGTAGAATAAAGTAGTAAAGTAAAGAAGTAATGTAGTAAAGTAGTAAAGTAAAGAAAGTAAAGTAGAATAAAGTAGTAAAGTAAAGAAGTAGTAAAGTGGTAAATAAAGTAAAGTAGTAAAGAAGTAGGAAAGTAAAGAAAGTAAAGTAGAATAAAGTAGTAAAGTAAAGAAGTAAAGTAGGAAAGAAGTAGGAAAGTATTAAAGAAGTAAAATAAAGTAATAAAGTAAAGAAGTAAAGAAAGTAAAGTAGAATAAAGTAGTAAAGTAAAGTAAAGAAGCAAAGTAAAGAAGTGAAGTAGTTCTGTGAGTAGTAAAGAAGTAGTAAGTAAAGTAAAGAAGTAAAGCAGTAAAGTAATAAAGTAAAGAAGTAAAGAAAGTAAAGTAGAATAAAGTAGTAAATTAAACTAGTAAAGTAGTAAAGTAAAGAAGTAAAGTGGTAAAGTAAAGAAGTAAATTAAAGAAGAAGTAGAGTAGTAAAATAAAGAAGTAAAGTAAAGAAGTAAAGTAGTAAAGTAAAGAAGTAAAGTAAAGAAGTAAAGTAGTAAAGTACAGAAGTAAAGCAGTAAAGTAAAGATTTAAAGTAAAGAAGTAAAGAAGTAAAACAGTAAAGTAAAGATGTAAAGTAAAGAAGTAAAGAAGTAAAGTAGTTCTGTAGGTAAAGAAAGTAAAGTAGTAAAGTAAAGTAAAGAAGTAAAGAAAGTAAAGTAGAATAAAGAGGTAAAGTAAAATAAAGTAGTAAAGTAGAATAAAGTAGTAAAGAAGTAGTAAAGTAGTAAAGTAAAGAAGTAAAGTAGTAAAGTAAAGAAGTAAAGAAAGTAAAGTAGAATAAAGTAGTAAAGTAAAGAAGTAATGTAGTAAAGTAGTAAAGTAAAGAAAGTAAAGTAGAATAAAGTAGTAAAGTAAAGAAGTAGTAAAGTGGTAAATAAAGTAAAGTAGTAAAGAAGTAGGAAAGTAAAGAAAGTAAAGTAGAATAAAGTAGTAAAGTAAAGAAGTCGTAAAGTGGTAAATAAAGTAAAGTAGTAAAGAAGTAGTAAAGTAAAGAAAGTAAAGTAGAATAAAGTAGTAAAGTAAAGAAGTAGTAAAGTGGTAAATAAAGTAAAGTAGTAAAGAAGTAGTAAAGTAAAGAATGTAAAGTAGAATAAAGTAGTAAAGTAAAGAAGTAGTAAAGTAGTAAATGAAGAAGTAAAGTAGTAAAGAAGTAGTAAAGTAAAGAATGTAAAGTAGAATAAAGTAGTAAAGTAAAGAAGTAGTAAAGTAGTAAATGAAGAAGTAAAGTAGTAAAGAAGTAGGAAATTATTAAAGAACTAAAATAAAGCAATAAAGTAAAGAAGTAAAGAAAGTAAAGTAGAATAAAGTAGTAAAGTAAAGTAAAGAAGCAAAGTAAAGAAGTGAAGTAGTTCTGTGAGTAGTAAAGAAGTAGTAAGTAAAGTAAAGAAGTAAAGTAGTAAAGTAATAAAGTAAAGAAGTAAAGAAAGTAAAGTAGAATAAAGTAGTAAATTAAACTAGTAAAGTAGTAAAGTAAAGAAGTAAAGTAGTAAAGTAAAGCAGTAAAGTAGTAAAGTAATAAAGTAAAGAAGTAAAGAAAGTAAAGTACAATAAAGTAGTAAAGTAAAGAAAGTAAAGTAGTAAAGTAAAGCACTAAAGTAAAATAAAGAAGTAACTTAAAGGAAAGTAAAGTATAGTAAAGTACAGTAAGTAAAGTACAGTAAAGTAAAGTAAAGTAAAGTACAGTAAAGTACAGTAAAGTAAAGTAAAGTAAAGTAAAGTAAAGTAAAGTAAAGTAAAGTAAAGTAAAGTAAAGTTCACTCTGTGGTTTTATACCTGGCCCTCAGATCAGACACCTGTTCTGTAAGTTGTCCGAGTGTTTTGGCTGTTCCCACAATGTCTCGTCTTTCTTTGCCAGCACAGAGTTCACCAACTTTCTCAGCTTCATCTAAGATCTGCCGGATGGCCTGTTCACCTGGACCTCCTGCAAGGGCAATGTGAATCTAGAATCATTTATTCTGCTCTGATTATCTGCAGTGATGGAAGAAATGGAACTTTTCAAAGCTTCAAAACCATTTAATCAACAGCAATCACAAAAGGTTTTATTTGGAAATATGCACATTTTACAGCTCCTCTGGAGTTAAACATTTGAGTTTTACTATTTTCTAAATCCATTTAGCTGATCTCTGCATCTGGCAGGAGCACTTTTAGCTTAGCTTAGCATAGATCATTTAATCGGATTAGACCATTAGCATCAAAGAGTTTCATTAATTTTCATATTTAAAGCTTGACTCTTCTGAAATTTCATTGTGTACCAAGATGCTATTTTCTTGGCTGATATGACTAGGAACTATACCTTCATACTGGTGTAATAATCAAGGAACTTTGCTGCTGTACCATGGCTGAAGCAGGGGCAATGATTTATGCAGCACCTATAAAAGTCCCCAACTAGGTAGCTAGGTAACAATGCTGCAGGAAATCACATGCTAATCCAAAGTAAAAGTGAGCTAAGCTAAAACATGAGTTTGACTTTGTTATCCATTTAGACAATCTCTGGGACTAGTGAGAGCACTTTTAGCTTAGCTTAGCATAGATCATGGAATCAGATTAGACCATTAGCATCATCTCACTCAAAAATGACCAAAGAGTTTAATTATTTTTTCTATTTAAAGCTTGACTCTTGAGTAGTTAGATCGCATGAAAAGAACTCTGTCTCTCATAAATGTCTCCATGTTTGAAAGATTATCATTGAGTCTTCTGGAGCCATGATACGGCAGTAAAATCCCTTAATTATTACGCCAGAATGAGAGTATAGTTCCTAGCCATATCAGTTTTTTTAAAAAAGCAGATTTTAATTTTCTGTAGGTCTTAGTGCACAATAAATCTACAGAAGAGTCCAGCTTTAAGTAGGAAAATTATTGAATATCTTTGGTCAATTTTGAGTGAGATGCTAACGGTCTAATCCGATTCAATGATCTATGCTAAGCTAAGCTAAAAGTGCTCCCGCCAGACTCAAAGATCAGCTAAATGGATTAAAACAATGGTAAAACTCAACTGTTACCACTAGAGGAGCAGTAAAACAAGCATATTTCCAAATGAATGAAGTGTTTCTTTAATGTGACGGGTGAGGTTTTGCACCTGGTTGGCCGTGAGGGTCTCTGAGCCAGTTTTTGGCTTGGGCCATTTTGGAGTCAATGAGAGCCAGCGCTCGCTTCATGGCCTCTGTGTCCTGAAATACACACACAATAAACACACACATGATGAACATCACAGACACCAGTGATAGAGGTAATACATTACAAGCAACACGAGTTATGTAAGCAGATTACTTTTACCAAGTAACTGGTCAAGTAAGCTGAATAATTTAATTTAAATAATTTTAATTATGGGCGTGACGGTGGGTAGCATGATCGCATCACAGCAAGAAGGTCGCTGGTTCAAGCCCCGGTTGGGTCAGTTGGCATTTCTGTGTGGAGTTTGCATGTTCTCCCCGTGTTGGCGTGGGTTTCCTCTGGGTGCTCCGGTTTCCCCGACAGTCAAACACATGCGCTTTAGGGGAATTGGCTAAATTGTCCGTAGTGTGCGTGTGTGTGTGTGAATGAGTGTGTATGGGTGTCTCCCAGTGATGGGTTGCAGCTGGAAGGGCATCCGCTGCGTAAAACATATGCTGGATAAGTTGGCGGTTCATTCCGCTGTGGCAACCCCAGATTAATAAAGGGATTAAACCGAAAAGAAAATGAATGAATGATAATTAATAATATGTCATTTTCTATCGAAATTAATTAATCAATCAAGATAAATTAAATAGAATTAAAGACAAATCAAAATAATCTTTCATTAAAAACACCTTTAATATTCTTAAATTGAATCGGTTCAAAGACTATCTGACTTACTGGAATGAAGCAGCAGCAAAACAAAGTAAACTTCAATGTTACTTAGACCTAAATAGAGATTATACCACAGCAACATATCTGAGTGCAGTAAAGGACAGTAAATTAAGAACAACAATGACCAAATACAGGCTGAGTGCTCACAGTCTGACTGTAGAGACGGGCCGATACAGACAGAACTGGCAACCTAGAGAGAGCCGCATCTGCCCACACTGTGCCCAGGCAGAGGTGGAGACGGAGGAACACTTCCTCACCCGCTGCACAAACTATCAGCACATCCGAGACACATTCTACCCCAAACTACAGAGCATTTACCCACAATTCACTGAGCTAGACAATAAAACACAGCTTCAATATTTACTAGGGGAAAAAACTGACTGTGTCCTTCTAGCGGCACAATACATTAATGCCTGTCACAAAAAGAGAGAGCAGACCAATAAAAACATCAGTGATGTGCCTGCAAACACACACACACACGCACGCACGCACGCACGTACACACACACCTAGATTCTTATAAATGAATCATTGTAAATATACTGATTATTATTGTTTTTATTACTGTTTTATCCTGAAATGTTGGTTGTTAAATGGACAGTTTATTCTGATCTATTATTATTTTTGTATTGATGTGTATGAATAATATGATATATTGAATAATAATGTGATATATTGAATAATATGATGTATTGTTTCTATTTTATTTAATTATTATATATAAATATCTTTTTTTTTACTACAACTATTTACTTTGTTTATTGTTTTGTTTTTATGCATGTTAATTATTGCTTTGGCAATACATTTGTAACATTTGTCATGCCAATAAAGCAATTATTGAATTGAATTGAGAGAGAGAGAGAGAGAGAGAGAGAGAGAGAGAGAGAGAGAGAGAGAGAGAGAGAGAGAGAGAGAGAGAGAGAGAGAGAGAGAGAGAGAGAGAGAGAGAGAGAGAGAGAGAGAGAGAGAGAGAAAGAAATTGTGTCAGTGGTTTGCCTTTTTTGGTTAAGTGATTTGACAGCTGCCATTTCCTAAAGCTGACACAGTATGTTATCACAGGATATTACACACACACACACACGCGCACACGCACACACACACACACACACACACGCACTGTCCCTGCCAAACACTTACATAAACCGCACAGTTTTGTCTAGATAAAACACTCAACACGTCAACAGAAGGTTTACACTCAGGCTCTTCTCTAATCCTGCAGTGTCATCTACTCTTAGCTTCATCTTTATGTTTTGGAGTTTTTGTCATGTTTATACAAAAAGAAAACAGCTGGAAATAGATGCTGTTTGCTGTTTTTGATGATGATTTGGGCTCCAGTCAGACTGGCAGAGCTGATCAATCATTGTACACAACCAATACAGCCAATAATCATTGAGTCAAACATGTACAAACCCAACAGATGGCTTAATTTAACATTTAATTTCAGTTAAAATTTTTCAGCTCGACTGTTGGATTTGTTCATGTTTGACCCAATGTTGGGTTAAAACAACCTAACATTGTTTAGAGTGCAGCGGAATTTAGTAAGCATAAACCAGAGTAAACCGGTCAGCGTAAGCCACCCTCAACTAGCATAAACCAGTCAGTGAAAACCAGCCTAAACTAGCATAAACCAGAATAAACCAGCGTAAACCAATCAGCATAAACCAGCCTAATCTAGCATAAACCAGAATAAACCAGCGTAAACCAGTCAGCATAAACCAGCCTAAACTAGCGTAAACCAGAATAAACCAGCGTAAACCAGTCAGCATAAACCAGCCTAAACTAGCGTAAACCAGAATAAACCAGCGTAAACCAATCAGCATAAACCAGCCTAATCTAGCATAAACCAGAATAAACCAGCGTAAACCAGTCAGCATAAACCAGCCTAAACTAGCGTAAACCAGAATAAACCAGCGTAAACCAATCAGCATAAACCAGCCTAATCTAGCATAAACCAGAATAAACCAGCGTAAACCAGTCAGCATAAACCAGCCTAAACTAGCGTAAACCAGAATAAACCAGTGTAAACCAGTCAGCATAAACCAGCCTAAACTAGCATAAACCAGAATAAACCAGCGTAAACCAATCAGCATAAACCAGCCTAATCTAGCATAAACCAGAATAAACCAGCGTAAACCAGTCAGCATAAACCAGCCTAAACTAGCGTAAACCAGAATAAACCAGCGTAAACCAATCAGTGTAAATCAGCCTAAACTAGCGTAAACCAGAATAAACCAGCGTAAACCAATCAGCATAAACCAGCCTAATCTAGCATAAACCAGAATAAACCAGCGTAAACCAGTCAGCATAAACCAGCCTAAACTAGCGTAAACCAGAATAAACCAGCGTAAACCAATCAGCATAAACCAGCCTAATCTAGCATAAACCAGAATAAACCAGCGTAAACCAGTCAGTGTAAATCAGCCTAAACTAGCGTAAACCAGAATAAACCAGCGTAAACCAATCAGTGTAAATCAGCCTAAACTAGCGTAAACCAGAATAAACCAGCGTAAACCAATCAGCATAAACCAGCCTAATCTAGCATAAACCAGAATAAACCAGCGTAAACCAGTCAGTGTAAATCAGCCTAAACTAGCGTAAACCAGAATAAACCAGCGTAAACCAATCAGCATAAACCAGAATAAACCAGCCTAAACTAGCGTAAACCAGAATAAACCAGCGTAAACCAATCAGTGTAAATCAGCCTAAACTAGCGTAAACCAGAATAAACCAGCGTAAACCAGTCAGCATAAACCAGCCTAAACTAGCATAAACCAGAATAAACCAGCGTAAACCAGTCAGTGTAAATCAGCCTAAACTAGCGTAAACCAGAATAAACCAGCGTAAACCAATCAGCATAAACCAGCCTAATCTAGCATAAACCAGAATAAACCAGCGTAAACCAGTCAGCATAAACCAGCCTAAACTAGCGTAAACCACAATAAACCAGCGTAAACCAGTCAGCATAAACCAGCCTAAACTAGCGTAAACCAGAATAAACCAGCGTAAACCAATCAGCATAAACCAGCCTAATCTAGCATAAACCAGAATAAACCAGCGTAAACCAGTCAGCATAAACCAGCCTAAACTAGCGTAAACCAGAATAAACCAGCGTAAACCAATCAGTGTAAATCAGCCTAAACTAGCGTAAACCAGAATAAACCAGCGTAAACTAATCAGCATAAACCAGCCTAAACTAGCATAAACCAGAATAAACCAGCGTAAACCAATCAGTGTAAACCAGCCTAATCTAGCATAAACCAGAATAAACCAGCGTAAACCAATTAGCATAAACCAGCCTAATCTAGCATAAACCAGAATAAACCAGCGTAAACCAATCAGTGTAAATCAGCCTAAACTAGCGTAAACCAGAATAAACCAGCGTAAACGAATCAGCATAAACCAGCCTAAACTAGTGTAAACGAATCAGCATAAACCAGCATAAACCAGCCTAAACTAGCGTAAACGAATCCGCATAAACCAGCCTAAACTAGCTTAAACCAAAATAAACCAGCGTAAACCAGTCAGCATAAACCAGCCTAAACTAGCGTAAACCACAATAAACCAGCGTAAACCAGTCAGCATAAACCAGCCTAAACTAGCATAAACCACAATAAACCAGCGTAAACCAGTCAGCATTAACCAGCCTAATCTAGCATAAACCAGAATAAACCAGCGTAAACCAGTCAGTGTAAATCAGCCTAAACTAGTGTAAACCAGAATAAACCAGCGTAAACCAGTCAGCATAAACCAGCCTAAACTAGCGGAAACCAGAATAAACCAGCGTAAACCAGTCAGCATAAACCAGCCTAAACTAGCGTAAACCACAATAAACCAGCGTAAACCAGTCAGCATAAACCAGCCTAAACTAGCGTAAACCACAATAAACCAGTGTAAACCAGTCAGCATAAACCAGCCTAAACTAGCGTAAACCACAATAAACCAGCGTAAACCAGTCAGCATAAACCAGCCTAAACTAGCGTAAACCACAATAAACCAGCATAAACCAGCCTAAACTAGCGGAAACCAGCGAAATACCAGCATAAAACAGCGTAAACTTGACTCGAAAACTAAACTCAAAGTGTAGCTCCATGCTCACTCTTAACATCTAACATTACCCACAATACATTGCACATCAGACATGATTTCGATTAGAACTACAAACATGAGTAAAAAGTATTAAACTACAAACATGGCAGACATTAAAGGACTTTAAATATGAAAGGATTGTGGATGATTTGACAAGATGATTGACAGGTGAGGTAACTAAGCAACAGAGCAGTCTTGTCGCAGACTTAAAAGTACTTTTTCTTCACCAAAATAGTAGGACGTAGTACATAAACAGGCAAATTGGGACTCACTCCAGGTATAAACAAAAGCTGTGGAGATAATGGAGACAGTGGAGATAATCTAAACTTACCAGTGAAAAGGTGCTTCAAGTGGACATTTGATCAGTTTTCAACAGAAAGGAAACAGGAAATGAAGTGACCAAAGCTGCTCAGGTGTGTTACTCTGCATTTTATCGTGACAGTATTAAGTCATTATTACTATTAGAGCCAGCCTGCATTTTTCACACACACACACACACACACTCACACAGTTCTCAAGGCATCTGAGGACGACAGACGAGATTAAAAACAGACAGAAAACAAACACTCTGCAGTTAAAAACACACAGCAGATTAAAGCTGCTCACATTACAGCAGGACAGAGACGCTCGACACACCAAACACAGCCTCAAAAACATGTTAAACAAGCAGAGCAATGTTTTCTCCACTCTCTACTGCTCAATATTAATTATGTGTGTATACAGTTGTTGTCACATGTTGCAGTGCCCTTTTTTGGACACCTGAGGGCACTAGCTTGTTTTGTAGTTTAACTTCATTTCCTATAATCCTTTCATAGATATATACACTAGATGTCGCCTACCCTACTGTCGTCTATTAGAAGGAATGCGTCAATAGAGCCGCCATTTTAGTACAGGGTAGCGCTCCTTTGAAATGAATGCAGGACTAAGGTGAAGTGGAGGACTGTGGCCATCCAAAGCCAGAGAAATACACATATACACATATATCTATGATCGGGAGTTTTCCCCGGTGGTCAGTATGCAAATATTTTTTAAATTTCGAAATATTATAATTTTACATCACTTTTCTACATTGATGGATGTGACCGCACGGGCATTCCTGATAAGGAGTGTGTGTTTGTGTGCATGGAAATGCACTACCCTCCTTCCCTGTTTAATTGGATCTAATCCATGTCCTGAAACACACCCCCTCTCCTGCTTTCACTTCTCATTCTGACGGAGGGAGCGATTCGTTTGTGAATGAATCTCCGTTATGAATGACTCGTTCACTTAGCTGACAATAATACAAGTTTCTGGCAGCGCAGCGTCTTGTTGTCATATTTCATAACATAGTTTGCTTATTTTAATTAACAAAACTAGCATAAGCTTAGAATTTAGTGCGAGTTGGTGCTGCTTTGCCTTATGGTGAATGCAGCAAGAGACTGTATTATCATCAATAACATTACTTGTTAAGCACAAAAGTTCATAACATACAAAAACATAAAAAACAAAATCTTACCTATGAAATGTTCTGCCTTTGTGCTTTGTTTTCTTTGTTTGCTCGTTACTACACCCGTACACAGCGCTAAAGTCCAGCATCTTCACATTGTCACACTGTCTTGACTAGTGCGGTTGAATAACGTTTGTCCTAAGAGCACTGTACCAATGTGGCGGCGCTATTGACGCATGCTCAGGGTCCCTATGTGCTATCTAGTGTATATATCTATGTAATCCTTTGCACTTCTGATTGTATTATGTTACAGCTGTTTCTTCTTTGTTAATTTAGCCCTGTCTTTATAAACCCATTTGTCTTGCATTTTAGTTGCTTTAGGATTTTGTTTGCCCCTCCTGTCTGGTATGTTTGTTTGGTGATCTAGTTTTGTTTTTGCTTATTCTTGGATTCTTGTTTGTTTTTGTTAGCATTCCTGCCCTGTTTTTGTATTCTCTTATTTTTGGATTTTTTTCGCTTATTCTTTCGTCTGAACTCATTTCTAGATTTTTGTATCTTGCTTGAAGTTCATGTGCAAGATTGGGAAACTCCTTTGTTTTTGTCAAAATAAATTGCTGCACATGGATTTTTGTGTTTTGTGATTCTCCATTTCATGACAGTTAAAGTCAGAATTATTAGCCCCCCTGAATTATTAGCCCCCCTGTTTATTTTTTTCCCCAATTTATGTTTAATGGAGAGAAGATTTCTTCAGCACATTTCTAATCATAATAGTTTTAATAACTCATTTCTAATAACTGATTTCTTTTATCTTTGCCATGATGACAGTAAATAATATTAGACTAGATATTCTTCAAGACACTTCTATACAGCTTAAAGTGACATTTAAAGGCTTAACTAGGTTAACTAGGCAGGTTAGGGTAATTAGGCAAGTTATTGTATAATGATGGTTTGTTCTGTAGACTACCAGGGGAAAAAAACTTGCCTAAAGGGGCTAATAATTTTGACCTTAAAATGGCTTTTAAAAAATTAAAAACTGCTTTTATTCTGGTCGAAATAAAACAAATAAGATTTTCTCTAGAGGAAAAAATATTATCAGACATACTGTGAAAATTTCCTTGCTCTGTTAAACATAATTTGGGAAATATTAAAAAAGAAAAAAATTAAAATACTCAGAGGGAGGCTAATAATTTAACTGTATATATATATATATATATATATATATATATATATATATATATATATATATATTTTATATCTACAAAATAATGTGAATTTATTTAGCATTGGAATTAAATCATGCCTTATGAAATATTTAGAATTAAATTAGAGTTATTACATTAACATATTTAATAAATAATTTATAAAAATACAAAAAATGAAATATATAAAATGAATATAAATAAGATTAGAAAATAAGTGTTCTTGATTAAGCAATTAACAATTATCAAATGAATATACAGTTGAAGTCAGAGTTATTAGCCCCCTGGTTATTTTTTTCCCCAATTTCTGTTTAACAGAGAGCAGATTTCTTCAACACATTTCTAATCATAATAGTTTTAATAACTCATCTCTAATAACTGATTTATTTTATCTTTGTCATGATGACAGTAAATAATATAAGACTAGATATTCTTCAAGACACTTTTATACAGCTTAAAGTGACATTTAAAGGCTTAACTAGGTTAATTAGGGTAACTAGGCAGGTTAGGGTAATTAGGCAAGTTAATGTATAACGATGGTTTTTTTTCTGTAGACTGTCGGAACAAAAGTCAGCCTAAAGGGGCTAATAATTTTGTCCTTAAAATTGTGTTTAAAAAATTTAAAACTGCTTTTATTCTAGCCGGAATAAAATAAATAAGACTTTCTCCAGAAGAAAAAATATTATCAGACATACTGTGAAAATTTCCTTGCCCTGTTAAACATCATTTAGGAAATATTTAAAAAAAAAGAAAAATAATTCAAAGGGGGCGAATAATTCTGACTTTAACTGTAAATAATATACATTAGAAAATAAGTGTTCTTAATTAAGCAATTAATACACTACCTGACAAAAGTCTTGAGGCCTATCCAAGTTTTAGGAACAGTAAATAATAACTCGACTTCTAGTTGATGATTTGGTATCAGAAGTGGCTCATATGAAAGGCAAAGGCCTCTAGATGACGCTTATTTGACCACAATAAAGTATGATCATGTCTTAATGATTTCATTAGGACAGTAAGGTCTCACTTTGCTTAGACTAAAGTCTTGTCACTGAACAGAAATAATGTCCAGTATAGAATATAAAGTCATGCTGCAGTGGAAACAGAATGAATATTGTGTCTGACTCCATCATGAGCTTGGAGGACTGCATCATACATCTCTGAATGACTCAAATCACTGATTAATAAAGTCATCTGGAATGACAAAGAAAGCGTAGTTGTGTAGTTTTTAAATGAATTTAGAATTTAAATGTATTTTCTTGTTGTTCTGTGATCAAACTCTTATTTAAATGAATATATCTGTTTAATAAAAGGGATTAATTTAAATGCGCCAAAATACATTGCCTTTATTCACTGAGAAATGGATATAAATATTCATTTTAAATGAGTGTACTCTTTAATACTGAACACTGGATAAACATTTTAGTTGATTTGACAAAGATAAAAGCAAATGCATCTTTATTTCTGTGATGATCATAAAAAGCAACACAAATGTGTGAGATCTTAAACTGCAGCAGATTTATTCTCCATTCCATTAGTAAAGCACAAAAACCCCAAACATACAGCATACACTGTAAATCTGAGCAAAGCAGAGCGCGCGCGTACACACACACACACACACTCAGCAGAGAGAGAGAACGTGCGCACAGATTCTTACCTTCTACAGGAGAGGAAAACAAACCCAAAGAAGAAACAAAACACAGATTTGAACACAAGAGAGAAAAGAGGCGATGAGAGAAAAGAGAAATAATGGAAAAATAAAATCCACAACTGCAAACCGAGATCTCAGCCACATCTGACAGAGTCAACCTGCACGAAAACACTCACTTCCCCAAAACTGCATTTTAATGGCTTTAAATAAAATATTAACCCTATTTTAGGATTGTATTTTAAGATAGATTTATTTATTTAGTTAATATGTTAGCATTATTTCAATAATAATTCACATTAAAATTAATCACATTCAATTTATTTATATTTTACTACAGTAAACTGTGGTGTATTGTAGTATAATAAACCTTATAGTTGTCGAAAACTACAGTGCATCCGGAAAGTATTGATAGCGCTTCACTTTTTCCACATTAGTTTATGTTACAGCCTTATTCCAAAATGGATTAAATTGATTTATTTCCTCAACATTCTACACACAATCCCCCATAATGACAATGTGGAAAAAGAGTTTTTGAAATTGTTGCAAATTTATTACAAATAAAAAGCTGAGGAATCACATGTACATCAGTATTGACAGCCTTTGGCGTGAAGCTCTACATTGAGCATTCTGTTTCCACTGATCATTCTTGAGATGTGTCAGCAGCTTCATTGGAGTTCACCTGTGGTCAATTCAGTTGATTGGACATGATCTAAACTGTCTAAGCTAACTGAGTGTATTAAAGATGTTAAGGACTGGATGACCAACAATTTTCTTCTCTTAAACTCAGACAAAACAGAATTATTACTTATTGGGCCTAAATCCTGTACACAGCAGATCTCACAACTGGACCTGCACTTAGAGGGATACAAAGTTAGCGTTAGCTCTACTATAAAAGATCTGAGTGTCATATTAGACAGCAATTTAACTTTTGAAAATCATATATCCCATGTCACAAAAACTGCTTTCTTTCATCTGAGAAATATCGCTAAATTACGAAGTATGCTATCTATATCAGATGCAGAAAAGCTAGTTCATGCTTTCATGACTTCTAGGCTAGATTACCGTAATGCTTTTATCCTCCTTACACTGGCTGCCTGTTAAGTTTCGTATTGATTATAAAGTATTGCTTCTTACCTATAAAGCTTTAAATAACCTAGCTCTTGTTTATCTAACCAACCTCCTGTCTCGCTACAATCCAACCCGCTCTTTACGATCTCAAAACTCAGGGCTTCTGGTAGTACCTAGAATAGCAAAGTCGAGTAAAGGAGGTCGAGCCTTCTCATTTATGGCCCCTAAACTCTGGAATAGCATTCCTGATAATGTCCGAGGCTCAGACACACTCTCACATTTCAAAACTAGATTAAAGACCTATCTTTTTAGGAAAGCATGCACTCAGTGCATCACAAAGCGGTATGATGCATGAGTGTGATATAGGTGCAGATCTTCATTTTAGTAAACAGTATGTTTTGAGCAGTAATTTAATGCTGGGCGTGTCATAGTGATTGACAGCTGTGAGATTGCGTTGGATTGACAGTTTCTCAAAGCAGACCGTCGGAGCTTCGGAAGAAGATTGAAGTGTTATTATTCCATTTCTGTGTTATTTTACCATGATAAAATGGTAGAGGTGTGAACCTACACTGGTCTCACGGTTCGGTTACGATTATCATGCCATCGATTCGGTTCAATTCGATATCTCGGTGCATCACGGTGCATTGACGATGCTTTCCATACACAGTTTTATATTAAAATGTATAAATATATTTATATACTATTTGTAAAACAATTTTGTCTTTTAATATAAACAGTCAGATATATAAACTGTGCCTTTAAACAACACGAGCATTTATAGCAAGTAAACAAATATAAATATCCCGCTCGCTTTCTGCCTTGTCTACCAAATTCTTTCTTACACGCCTTTGATTGGTCACTCGCTCAACAGAAAGAGCTGCGATTGGCTCGTACACGCTGGCGCTCTTCACAGATGCACTCATGGGGTTGTTGCTAGAGCGGATACGTTTGCGGCCGGAAGTTAATGAGAATTATTTATGTTATTTATTAAATTTCCCGTTTATTGTATTTTATTAACGTCTACCCCCACCCCAACCCTAAACCCAACCGTCACAGTAACCTAAAAACAGTAGCTGTACCGAGTATTATTTATGTTATCTATTAAATTACCCAATAAATTGTATTTTTTAACGCCTACCCCCACCCCAACCCAACCATCACAGTACTGTAAAAATATAAATTATTGTTATAGAGTGTCAGGGCTTCTGTCTGCCCGGTTACTGTAGCTTCCTTGCTGAAAGGAAATAACTGTGTTCATGTGCTTTATGAAGGCTGAAAAACAGCGTTGATACTTTTGGAGCCGTGTCTGAGTCCACTAGATCCTTTCAGAGGTGCACCCAGCTCTGTGAGCTCATAAACTCCTCCAAAAACTTAACCTGGATGACAGAGGCTTTCTGACTGAGCCGAGCCCAGTTTGATGAACTTTTGTCGGTGTCAGCTGGAGGATTTCCCCCGAGACACCAACAACAGGTGCTACGTCATAATCACACACCCACAAGAGCAAGCTCCTGATTGGTTAACGTGGCGCGAATGTCCGCAGAAGTTCAGATTTTTGAACATGAGCAATTCATGCTTTAAGCGCTTCAAACGCTCATCGCACCGCGACATTTGCGCGTATCACACCATCCACGCCGCGCAATTCGCGCGTATCGCGCCGCAGGATGTTTATTCGCACCTTTGCATTGACTTAACATGTAAATCACTCGCGCTTGATGCTTCTTCCGCGTCTGGTGTGAACACAGCATAAGAGTGGGTATTAATATGCAGTTGCTATAGAAACTCTCAGGTTGACCTCATCAGAAGATCCGCCACTCAAAACGCAGCAGCAAATGGTCAGTCTTTGATTAAAGATTACCAAAACAATCTACTTTTTCCAGCATATTAACTTGCATGGATTATTTATTCACTTTAAGTATAACAATCTGAGCTAGCAAAATAAACATTGTAAATTTGGATTTCATGCTGACTTTAATAATCATTTTTTTCTCAGAATTAAGCAATGAAACAAGGCGCAATCTAATAAACAAAACAAAAAAATGACCTAGAAATAAAAATGAAATTTCTCTGTATTATTTTGGGGGTGGATTGTTGTCGTGAGATTGATTCACACAGACTCCAGAAGTGTTTTTCTGCATGCAGTAACGCATCAGCCAGATTCAGTGTCTGCAGCTCTGAGGAACGCAAGCCTTCACACCAAACACGTTCACAGGAAACAGCTTCATTTTCACTTATCAAAAACACCTTCAGATGCACGTTTGGGGAAACAACCTGCAACTAAAGCCCATTCCAGACTAACAAATCTCAAGATTCAAAAGCTTCAACTGTAATGCAAAACCCAGCCAGAAAACCAGTTCAACACACACACTAAAGCATAATCACAACACACACACACACACAGTACTTTAAAATCCACCTTTAAATCTACATTCAAATATATGTTAATAATCTGCACTCCAGCAGAACACGTGTGCATGCATGAGTGTGAAGTGTAGAATAAATAATGCATGCATGTGAGCAGACAGTGAGCTGTGCTGTGTGTTCTGAAAGAGCCCACGTGAGAAAATACTATAGTAACTTTTAGTACTACAGTGTTTTTGAACCACACTATCAAACAGTACTTAAATGAATCTGTTTTAGTGATTCTATTACCCAGTGATGGGTTGCAGCTGGAAGGGCATCTGCTGTGTAAAATATATGCTGGATAAGTTGGCGGTTCATTCCCCTGTGGCAACCCCAGATTAATAACAGGACTAAGCCGAAATGAAAATGAATGACTGAATGACTGAATGGTGATTTTACAGTATCTGTGGTAACACAACAACTATAGTAAAATAAACACAATGAGCCAACACAGTAATTTACTTATTCAACTACAGGGTATATTATACTACAATACAATACAATACAATACTTTGACAATACTATAATATATATAATAGTATAATAGTATTTACAAAACATTGTTAATGCAATTTACAGCAGACTGTAATATTAACTATATTGAACTGATTATGTGTAATACATACTTTAGTTTTTACTACAGTAAACTGTGGTGTATTGTAGTATAATATGTTGTATAGCTGTACATTACGATTGTTGTTGTATTAACATAGCAACTAGAGAATTACCACAATAACTAAACTATACACTCACCGGCCACTTTATTAGGTACACCTTACTAGTACCGGGTTGGACCCCCCTTTGCCTTCAGAACTGCCTTAATCCTTCGTGTTCAACAAGGTACTGGAAATATTCCTCAGAGATTTTGCTCCATATTGACATGATAACATCACACAGTTACTGTAGATTTGTCGGCTGCACATCTGACAAGTTCCACCACATCCCAAAGGTGCTCTATTGGATTGAGCTCTGGTGACTGTGGAGGCCATTTGAGTACAGTGAACTCATTGTCATGTTCAAGACACCAGTCTGAGATGATTCACGCTTTATGACATGGTGTGTTATCCTGCTGGAAGTAGCCATCAGAAGATGTGTACACTGTGGTCATAAAGGGATGGACATGGTCAGCAACAATACTCAGGGAGGCTGTGGCGCTGTCACGATGCTCAATTGGTACTAATGGACACAAAGTGTGCCAAGAAAATATCCCCCACACCATTACACCACCACCACCAGCCTGAACCGCTGATACAAGGCAGGATGGACCCATGCTTTCATGTTATTGAGGCCAAATTCTGACCCGACCATCTGAATGTGGCAGCAGAAATGGAGACTCATCAGACCAGGCAACGCATCTCCAATCTTCTACTGTCCAGTTTTGGTGAGCCTGTGTGAATTGTAGCCTCAGTTTCCTGTTCTTAGCTGACAGAAGCGGCACCCGGTGTGGTCTTCTGCTGCTGTAGCCCATCCGCCTCAAGGTTGGACGTGTTGTGTGTTCAGAGATGCTCTTCTGCAGACCTCGGTTGTAACGAGTGCTTATTTGAGTTACCGTTGCCTTTCTATCAGCTGGAACCAGTCTGGACATTCTCCTCTGACCTCTGGCATCAACAAGGCATTTGCGCCCACAGAACTGCCGCTCACTGGATATTTTCTCTTGTTAAGACCATTCTCTGTAAACCCTAGAGATGGTTGTGCGTGAAAATCCCAGTAGATCAGCAGTTTCTGAAATACTCAGACCAGCCCGTCTGGCACCAACAACCATGCCACGTTCAAAGTCACTTAAATCCCCTTTCTTCCCCATTCTGATGCTCGCTTTAAACTGCAGCAGATCGTCTTGACCATGTCTACATGCCTAAATGCATTGAGTTGCTGCCATGTGATTGGCTGATTAGAAATTTGCGTTAACGAGCAGTTGGACAGGTGTACCTAATAAAGTGGCCGGTGAGTCTATATTATTGCATTTACAACTATTTGTTACTGAATGCCGCAGCATACTGTAGTATTATTAGTGAACTGATGAACTAATAAATACTGTAGTATACTTTAGCTTTCACTACAGTGAACTGTTATATATTGTATAGCTGAAGAAAACAACAGCATCGAGTCATTTGTTTATATTACTATTGTCCTTGTGTTACCGTAGCAACTATAGAATCACCACAATAGATCAACTACTGTAGTTGTTGTTACCATAGCAACTATGGAATCGCCACAACAGATTAAAGTGCTTTGTTCATGTGTGGTTCAAAAACAATGATTTACTACAGTATTTTATTTGATGTGGGAGGTTTATCATGCTTTTGTCCTCTCGCTCACCTTATTAGCCCAAGCATCCTCATCCCAGGACGTGAGCTGCAGAACACGGATGATTTCGTTGATCTCTGCGCTCATCTTCTCCACCGTGAAGTTCCTGTTCTTCAGTGCCTCCTCCACACCCTTTGCCTGAGACGTCCTGGTGGTTACGAAGATCTTGATGCCTGTGTGAGACATAATCACCTACAGTGAACAATTCTGTGTGGAGTTTGCATGTACTGCCCGTGTTGGCGTGGGTTTCCTCCGGGAGCGCAATACACATGCACTATAGACCATTTCAATGTGGTGATGTATGTGGCCCATGAACATTTCCTGCTTGTTTCAAAACTATTTCATAACTGTAAGAAGAGGCAATTCAATCATAACTTAATGTTAAAATGGACAACAAAACAAAACGGGAAATGGACGCTTTTAAAATTTCAGTACCAGGACAACACTATTACAGACAACACGAAGATGTGCTACAGAGGACTGCATTGTTTTATCGCTCACCGGGTTACATAGGCTGAAGCAGGGAAGCCCCCACGGTGTTTACCTGCTGCCATGAACTGAAGCCCAGGAGGACTCTCTTAAAGAGATTGTGATGTTGTTTGATGCCTAATATGCTTTTAATTGTTTCAATTAAACTGAACTGAATGATATTAAAGTGATGTTTACACCATATCTGCATTTTGAAAATCGCAGCAACAGCATGAGGTTTGTAGTCCACAGCATGTTGTTGCAATGTTTACAGTGCTGATCCTACACTTCCGGGTTTCTTCCCACCGCAGCCTCGCTTACATGTTTTAAAACGGCGGCCACGTGAAATAAGCGCATTTGCATTATTAGGTGTTTAAAGCCTTTAAAACGTGCTGTTCTAGGCATGTACTCTATGTCCCCACCAATGTCAAGAGTAAATCTACGCCCTAGCATAATGCCATAGTGTATCTTTAAGGAGGTCAGAGGTCACACCTGAAATGAGGACGGGCAGCAGCTCCTTCACAGTGTTCATGGAGTTGACCAGCATGACTCTGTGCTCCTGATGGGTTAATTCCTGCTGGCGCTCGTCAATCATTTTCGCCATCTTCGTCATGCCTGTAGGTGCAAATACATGCTTTTAAATGCTGAATCTGGACTGGCTGACACATTTATTCTCATGCTAAAATCATAACTAGGAATTTAAATTATTATTTGATCAATTAAATGTATATAATCCTTTAAATCAGTAGCCTTCATGCACCAAATACTTCCTCAATTAGTTCATTTTTACTTTATTCCTGTACTTTTATGTAACCTTTTACTTAAACCTTTTACCAATTTCATAAAAAAATAAATAAAATAAAAAAATTTAGCGTTTACATTTTAATATTTGCTTTTTATTTTCTTCCATTTTATGCATAAAAAATTTGAAAGACTGCTTGATAATTCAGGTATTTTTCTGAATTTATGATTTATAGTAATGTGTTTGAATAAAACAACATTTTTGTTTTATTCTATAAAATGCTAATGTCATTTCTTCCAGATTTGAAAATAAAATCAAATAAAACAGACATCGCTAATCATAACCATAAATAAGGAAGTGATTATACCGGGTCCCAGATTTTTGGTGTAAGTGATGAGATCCTCCATGGACTCCACCACCTCTGCTACGGTCAGATACTCCAGAATGCCTCTGCACACACGGATGATTTTACGAACCTGTGTTCAGCAAAGACAACAGTAGCATCAGCACAGAGGTCAGAGCACAGCATTAAACCTTAAACTGCATTTTAAAGCAGTATCAGCCCAGAGGTCAGAGCATAAAAGTAAAACTCACTAAACTAGAGATGCACCAATACAAATTTTCTTGGCCGATTCTTATTTCTGACTTTTTGTTAAGTGTGACCTTCTGATATAAATTTTTTGCTGTTATCAATTTTTTGTGACGCTGTCGATTTGTGCCATTAAAATTTTTTGCCGATACCGTTTTTGCCGATACCGTTTTTGCCGATACCGATTTTGTGGCGATATTAAGTTGTGGCAAAACCGATTTGTGCCAATACTGTTTTGTGCTGATACCGCTTTGTGTCGATGGCGATTGTTGTCAATACCGATTTGTGCGATACTGATTTGTGTAGATGGCGATTGTTGTCAACACCGATTTGTGCGATACCGATTTGTGTCGATGGCGACTGTTTCCGATACCGATTCGTGTCAATACCGATTTGTGTAGATACCGATTATTGCAAATACCGATTTGTGCGATACCGATTTGTGTCGATGACGATTGTTGACGTTACCAATTCGTGTCAATACCGTTTTGTGCCGAAGCCAATTTTTGCCAATACCAATTTTTGCTAATACCGAATTTGTGGCGATACTAATTTGTGGCAAAACCGCTTTGTGCCGATACCGCTTTGTGCCGATTTGTCAATGGCGATTGATGCCGATACCGATTCTTGTCAATAACGATTTGTGCTGATACCGATTATTGCAAATACTGATTTGTGCCGATACTGATTTGTGTCGTTTTGTGTCGATGGCGATGGATGCCGATACCGATTCGTGTCAATAACGAATTGTGCTGATACCGATTATGGCAAATACTGATTTGTGCCGATATCGATTTGTGTTGATGACGATTTTTGCCGATACTGATTTGTGCCAATACTGATTTTTGCCGATACGGATTTTGTGGTGATATTGATTTGTGCTGATACCAATTTGTGCCTACACGATTTGTGCCGATACGATTTGTGCCGATATTAATTTTTGCCAAAAACGATTTGTGCCGATACCATTTTGTGCCGATACCGTTTCGTGCCGATGTCGTTATGTGTCGATGCCAATTGTTGCAATACCGATTCATGTCGATACTGATTTTTGCCAATACCAATTTTTGCAGACACCGATTTGTGCTGATATTAATTTGTGGCAAAACCGCTTTGTGCCGATACTGTTTTGTGCCGATTTGTTTCTATTGCGATTGATGCCGATACCGATTCTTGTCAATAACGATTTGTGCTGATACCGATAATTGCAAATACTGATTTGTGCCGATAACGATTTGTGTCGTTTTGTGTGGATAGCGATTGTTGCCGATACAGATTCGTGTCAATAATGATTTGTGCTGATACCGATTATTGCAAATACTGATTTGTGCTGATACCAATTTGTGCCTACACGATTTGTGCCGATATTAATTTGTGCCAAAACCGATTTGTGCCGATACCATTTTGTGCCGATGCCGTTATGTGTCAATGCAGATTGTTGCAATACCAATTTATGTCGATTTATGTTGTTTTTTGCCAATACCAATTTTTGCTCGACACCGATTTGTGCCGATGCCGATTTGTGCGAATACCAATTTGTGTCAATGCCGATTATTGCTGATACCGTTTCGTGTCGATACCGATTCGTGCCGATACTGATTCGTGCCGATACTGGTTTGTGCCAATACCGTTTTGTGCTGATACTGATTTGTGCTGATATCGCTTTTCGCCAATACCGATTTTTGCCTACATAGATTTTTGTCAATACCAATTTGTGCCGATATTGATTTGTGCCGATACGGATTTCTGCCATTATCAATTTATTTCAATACCGATTTGTGCTGATACTGATTTGTGACATTAACAATTTTTTACGATATTGATTTTTGCCGATACCGATTTGTGCTAATATTGATTTTTGCCGATACTGATTGTTTTTTCTAAGAGCAACAATTAATAATAATAATAATAATAATAAAATTAAAAAATAAACATCACAGTTCCTTCCGATTACATTAACATCTAAAAAGATGTATTTTTTCAGTGTCTATAACTTTACCTTATTTCTCATTTCATGAAGGCCAAAGATAAACATACGCCTATAATATATTGCTCCAAAATTTTTTAATTTTTTTTAATAATCGTATAGCTTTGTATGTGTTTTATAGATAGGCCTATAGATAGGAACTGTTTTATAGATAGGCCTAGTTATTTTCAGCTTTAGTCTTATCTTGTTCTACATTACATTATACGTTTCTCTTTCTAAATCCAATAATGACTGATATGCCCAGCAGATTTCTTTCCTCACGCAAGCAAACATTTTAAAAATAGATTGATACAAAACATTTACTTGATCAGTTTAATCGGTTATTACTGTTGTTCAAAATGCCACATGGGCCCAACAGGGTTTGAGATTAAAAAACAAAACAAAAACAAAACGTCAGATTCCGGTCTCTGGCCAGTCGATCGGTGCATCTCTATACTGAAGGCTGTAATGCATCAAACCTCGGCCTCGTCGAAGGTCAGCAGGAGGTCAGATGTGCCGGACAGGATCCCGCGGGAGCCGTCGATCAGATAATCTCTAGCCGGCACTGAATACGGGTCGGCCTTCAGCATCTGAGCAGCCTGAACCAGTTTAGTGCACGCGTTCTCCACCCTACAGAGAGGAAAAACTGCATTAAAGGTCACATAAATTAAAATAAAGTTTTTTAAGATAGTATCAGTACTGTTAGTTTCTAGGATATTTATTAGCTAGTGTGCCTCAAAACAGTGACATAATTTGCGTTTACAAGATATGAAACTGATACAAACATGTAAAAAGTCACTTCTGCCTAAATGGATCAGCGGTTTTTATTCACGTCACCTCATACTTCAGTTTCTTATGAAATCTTCTGACCGATCAAATGCTCTCTAGTATCTGACAAGCCCCGCCCCCTTCTTCTCATTGGCTTTTCATTTGATGCGCTTGAGCTCAACGATTCTCACTGGCAGAGCTGTGA